>CABFOS010103396.1:0-12348 GCA_900660315.1 Diretmoides pauciradiatus
AAAAGTACAACACAACACACACAGTATATAGAGATATATATGTAATATATATATGTATGTGTAATATATATGTATATATGTGTAGCATACAAAAGTATGTACGCCAAGTGGTTGAGACGAACCGGGTCCTTCCAAGAACGCTCGCTGACCGACTGGTCACGGGGAATCCCCTTTGGCTGACTGGTTAGCGTGCGGGTCTAGTGTCTGGGAGACCCGGGTTCGAATCCCTGGGTGGTTACTTCCGCTTCCACAATCCCTCGGTTACATTGGTGGCAGCGGTGGGATGTGCGTGCCCTGCGGGTTCAGAGAGAGCATCTCGTTGTCGGCCCGGAAAGTCTCTTCGGAGAGCCGGTAGAGCACCGGTGGTCGCGTAGACAGCTCGGATGGAGCGCGGGGACGCACTTCTAGAAAGGCGGGAAGTATGTAGCATACAAAGTATGTACGCCAAGTGGTTGAGACGAACCGGGTCCTTCCAAGAACGCTCGCTGACCGACTGGTCACGGGGAATCCCCTTTGGCTGACTGGTTAGCGTGCGGGTCTAGTGTCTGGGAGACCCGGGTTCGAATCCCTGGGTGGTTACTTCCGCTTCCACAATCCCTCGGTTACAATAACACCCGCATTTTGTAAGAATCTGCCGCATTTTGTAATACATTATTACATATTGTGGTGGTTATTACAAAATGTGGGAGTTGGACTTTTTTTAATGAAAATGTAATAATACGGTGCATTATGTAATAACCAACCAAAATGGATGTCTTCATTCATGAAAATTGTTATAATATAACAACAATGTTTATTTTATGCATTCTAGCATGAATCATATTGACTCAAAATTCATTAAAAGATACAATTAGTTCAGGAGATTAGTAGTATCTTTCATTGGCCAAAATCAAGTGTAGTATTCCTTAGCTTAATAGTTGTACTTGAGGGTTCATAAAGACATAGAAACGGCATGACACTGAGTGTTATACTGACACAAACATCCTATTGGTACTGTACACACGCATGCTTGCGCGCGCGCACACACACACACACACACACACACACAGCTCTGCTATTAAGCAATCAGGATTATGCAAATTTTGACTTTTACATTTTCATCATAAAAGAAGTGCACCTCCCACATTTTGTAATAACCACCACAATATGTAATAATTTATTGCAAAATTTACGTTTATTATATATTGCGTTCAAGCTGTTTATTACAAAATGTGTCAGATTATTACAAAATGCGGGTGTTATTACATTATGAAGTGAAAATGTATTACATTTTGTCGAGTAATTACATAATGCAGTGGTATGAGATGTGTTGTTACATGTGTGTTTGATCATTCTCCTGCAGCTGGAAGACTACATCCAGGAGAATGTGCGTTCTGGGATGGACGAAATGAAGAGAAATGCTGTCCACACCCAGACAGCTGCCATGTTGCAGATGGGGACCAACCTCCTCAGCCAATCGGCAGAGCAGACTCGCAAACTGACAGATGTTGAGACCCAGGTGAGCCAATCGAAAAGGAATCGAGTCAACCTGGGTGAAAGTATTTGAAGCAAATCCAAATCAACAAATAAGGGGTCGCAACTATGCACTTAAACACATGATGTCACTTGTGAACATCTCAATGAGTAGGTAATTAGATGCAAATCTGATGTAACCACTGACTCTCCAGATCCAAAGGTGGTGACCACTGCTTTGAAACAGATGGTATTTCGTTCTGCGGACTCTGATTGACATAATAAGTTGAGCTAGGTGACTGACAACAAGCCAATTAAAACATAAAAAGTAATACCACAACACAGATGTGTCTTTAATCATGGAGCTGTTATTACAGATTGGGTTGTTTTGTTCCTAGTGCTTTCTTTCTCGCTGACTATGAAGTATATATGATGCATGATATCACAACCTGTACAAATATCTGAGCTGCTTTGTTCAAGTTTTTGTTTGATCCGCAACTTCAAAGCGTGACACCGGTGCACGAGATAATTACTGTTTAAGTTTTCATTGTAGGATCAAACAATACACATTATGACTCTTGTGTGCTACATTGTTTAGCGTCGTGTACCCTTTTCATCCATCCATCAGCTCACCTTTCCTTCCATCTATCCATCGACCCTTGTTTCCTTTCATTTATCCAAACACCCTCTCGTCCATCCCTCATAATACATCTATTCCTCTGTTTCTACTTCTTTACACTGTAGGTCTTGAACCAGACAAGCCGCCTGGAGATCCAGCTGCTTGAGTACTCGCTGTTCACTAACCGGCTGGAGAAACATATTCTCCAGCAGACGCAGGAGATTGCGCACCTAAACGACAAAAACAGGTGAATATACACACACTTACAGAATTATTAAGTAATTAATACAGAATTATGTTCTACGTAAAACACCTCCTCAGGGTAGGTTTTATAGTAGCCTTTTATTGACTGCAGATAGGACAAAGATATTATCCGCACTAAGAAAGTTTCCAAAAGTGCCAGTAAAGTGGACTTCAAAGCTTGGATCAACTATATTTTGTTATCATAACTATAGTTGAAGTGGTCCTCTGCAAGATCTTCACTTTTTGGTGACATCTTTGTTGCTAAGTGGTTTTTGTGTTTGTGTGGTGTGTTGTGCTGTGGTGTTTCTGCACTGCACTTCCCAGAGATCACCTGACAGCACTGTGAGTTTCTGGTATTTCCTTTGTCTGTTCAGCTATGGTGGCTAACACTGCTTATGCTAACCACCCCGTTCGTTTTATTTCAAACAAACTGCTGTTGCTGTTGCTGGAAATGTAATCACTTCCTGTATGCCAGAGTATTTAGTCCGGGAAAGACCCACCCAACCAAGTGTTTAGAACAGGAAATGTTAAAGCTTTCATAAATATAGATTAACCATCCAACCAACCATCCAACCATAGTTATATATTATGCATGTTTGTTACTCTCTATTTCTAAATTATATAACACAACATACATTTATTGTTGCAGACTATTACCTTAAAATGATCCTTTACATAGTAGAGCTTTAACACTACCTGTAAAAGCTCTTGCATGGGTCCAATAACTGTGAACCACTGACGTGCACTTACTGTAATGATCATGCGCTGTGTATTTGTATATGACAGTATGTGTATGTGTGGTGTGGATGCATGGATTGGCAGGATGTGTGAGGAGGGGTTTCCAATTCTTCTCTCTAGGAACACAAGGTCAGATTAGGGCCAACAGCTGATGCAGGGGTTGAGGAGAGGTCGCTGGGAGGCATGAAGGGAGATCGTGTTTTCTCTCCTTGTATTGTTTATCATTCCATCCATCTGTACCAAGTGTGATCGGGAGAGCACAGTGCCCCACCAGCCACACCACCTGTTACACATCTGGCCCTGCCTGGCCCTTTGGCCCTCATCCGTCATGTTAGTGGCATGTAAATGAGTGAATACATCTTCACAAGGGCAAACACCAGGAGGGGACACATTCGATTATGATGTTCGTAGAAGATTTGCAGCCTGGCAGATGTGGAGTGGGAGAGAAACACCCATGTCAGTGGTTGTGAGGGGCTACCGCTGCTGATGCTCAAGGGCATGGAGCCAGCTTTGAAATGCTGCCAACTAAAAAGAGGAGGCAGAAAGGTTTGTTTTCATAGGAATTACATGCAAAGCACTAGCTGGGAGTGTGGCAGGCATGGAGAGAGAATAATATCATAGCAATAGATCTTAATAATAATACAGGGTCATAAACATAGCAGTTTTGAATGCCCATGATGCAATGCAATCCAAAATGTTATATTTTCTCTGTCAAGCCCCTGACTATTTAAACATTCCCCAGCTGGATCATGGCATTGTTCTAAACTCCCATTGCTTCTCAACGTGAAAACCACAGGAAGTTTGTAAGACATCTTGCACTTTTATCGAGTGTACTCCCACAAAGCACATTTGAAATTGTAGTGTCATTAAAGTTTATTTATTCCACTTTCCTTCCAGGGCACCTGCAGAGTTTGTGCTTATAGTGGAAGATTGAGGAAACACGGGGAAACAGAAGTGAATGTGTGAGCACGGGGCTGAAAAGTAGCTTGTTCAATCAGAGCGGCTGGATTGTTTCAATAAATAACTGCTGAAGAGTCGTTAGTCAGAGCCATAAAGATCAGGCTGCAGGGATTTATGATGTTCATTTGGACCTGGGGGTGTGAAGCCTTTGTGCACAAATATACACACACACGCATAGTCAGTGTCAGGTTGTTTCCTCGTGGCTATGATCGAGAGGCCGAGCATGCGGGCCCATCTGTGAGCATCGCTGCTGTACAGGTGTTAGCCCAATGAGACTCACGCTGAGGTGTATAATTCATCCTTTATCCCAGCCAGTGTGTGAGTGAATGCACATTTGTTTGTGCAACCTCCACTGTTGATAGGTAAATTCTGAACGGATGAACAGTCGAGCTGTTCCGTTGTTTTCTGTTCCGTTCTCCCCCAACGCCCTCTCTGTCTCCTCTCCTCACCTCTCTTTCCCTCTATGGTGCATTGAGTTTTTAAACCTTATTTTCCTGAAAGCAAATTTAAAATATCTACCATTGGGGTTTTCTTGAAACAAGTGATGGTATCTTGGTATCTTAGTGATGGTATCTAATGAAACAGCTTACTCTGCTCTACTTGTTTAAAGATATTGTCAAAGTGCATTGGAAATAAGTGGAGTCATTTCACCCCATTTCTCGAATTTTCCACTTATTTTCAGCAAGATAACTCACTCTTCGACTCAGTGAACTGGTAAGGTGGCTCTGTTTTGCAGTGTACATCTTTTGCATTTGACAGTTTTCTGGAGCAGCGGTTCTTGGCGTTGGAGGCTCGGTATGGGAGGGAGCTGCAGGGCTTGCAGAGCGAAAAGCAGCAGCTTCAGGAGCTTCTGGAGAGGCAGAGTCACCTGGTCAGCCAGCTCCAGGGTGAACTGGGCAGCTCCACATACAACAGCACCGTACTACAGAGGCAGCAGGCCGTGCTCACCGACACTGTTGAGCAGCTGCTGGCTATGGTCAACCACTGCAATGGTAAGGCACGACATCGCAGAGGGGTGAACTGTTTTTGGATGCACCGATCATTTCATCATGATACTAAGTAAGGAAAGAAACAAACTGGTGTTGAGGCTAATATGTATTAATAGAAGTGTTTTGTTTAAAGTTGCACTAGGCAACTGCTTGAACTTCAGTATCCATTAATCATGTGCTGAGGCATCAGTAAAACGCACACAGCATGCTTATGTTTACCAACCCGTCTGTGCTGTGATTGCTTTATACCAAAGGTTACGAAAGGGACGAGAGAATGTGTAACATTTATGAGTAAAGTACCACATCTTAATTAGATTAGATGCTTTCTCCATTGCAGCCCCACTTTGTGATTCAGGGTGCATTTTTTACATTAAAGTCTTCCCTAATACAGGTTTAAATTTAAATCTCAAACAAATTGCCCAATTGCACATACAAAGACTTTGCAGGCTACGATCAAAGCTTGACATTACCCCAGGGAACTCAGATCTGGTGGGGATTTGTGTGCAGATCCATGCGGTTGCCATCTGTAAACATTCCCCTGCACGTATTTACAGAAATCTCCACTATGCCCAAGGAGGAGCCACCCAGTTTCAGGGACTGTGCAGAGATCCTGCGATCTGGAGTGACAGAGAATGGAATATATAGCATACGTCTCCCCAACTCCACCCAGACTGTCAAGGTACTAAGGCTCTAAAGGTCATTGGCCTTTTCTTCTAAATATCCCATAATTGACTGTGGCATGGTATGAGGCATTGGGGAACTTTTGTTATGAGGCATGTCATCCCGTTGTGTTGTATTTAGCAATGGAATCATTTTCAGTTTCATCGATTTTACTGGCTATTTCCAGCCTAGGTAATGTAAAGCTACCACAGAAACATACGCTGCATATTGACATTCAGGTTTGATCATTTTGCATAGTTCACAATAAACTCTGGAAGGCCAAACTGTTCTGGTGAAATGGCATTCTACTCGGCTTTTTTGGCATAGCGGTTGATGGAAATATCATTCTGGGTTACAGAGAGTGAAAATAATAAGCAAAAGGAGCATTGTGCCCCGCAGGGCTCCAGGGTGAGCCAGAGTGTGCAGACGAATGTTAAGTCAGAATAGCTTAGGAGGCACCTCCGTTGACCCGAAATAGCTGACCCTTAGTTCAACCATGGCGTACACCAGCAGGCGATCCTTTCTCTGAATCAAAATTCTTGGTTCAGATCTTCGCTGCCAGAGGTTAGCAGACAAAAAACCAATACGAGTGAAATTGTTATTTGTTATTCATTACTTTCACTCTAGTTTACTGGCTGGCACCATCTCCTAGCGCCTCTGTTTTTCCCCTCCTCTTCCTCTTCATTTCCTGTGCGCAAAGCAGCCAGGTGTTTGGCATCGGCGCCATGTGTTTCCTGCCAACTGGGGCCAATGCACGCTTCCATAGATGCAAGTTACTACTCCCCACATCATCAGTGCTTTCAATCTATGCCATATAATTCCAATGCAGCTGGCAAACTGGGTGGCTGTATAAAAGTGGGGCAGATTCAAATTGTCCTATTTTCAGTGCAGTGTGTTTTCTCGGTTGAACAAGAGACAGAAAGCACATATTTGTGTGGGATTCAGTTTTGACCATAGGGAAATCATTGTAATCAAAACTAATTGGTCTGTCTGTCTGTCTTATCTATCTAGAAATGCTTAACAAAAGTGTGAATATTGCAGATGTTTAGAAAACAAAATAGTTAATTTTCTATCTAACAGGCACCTCTTAATGCTTTACAAAAAAAATCCTCATACTACTCTTGTTAACAGATATTGACAATGCCATGGTGACCACAAAACTTTTTCTTCATACAAGGCATGACTGAGAGAGACAACACAGCCAACACATTTTTACACATTGTTCAGAGCTGCACATACACGCACGCACGCACGCACGCACGAACACACACACACACACACACACACACACACACACGCCGCATAAAGTAGGATGCGTAACACTATTAGTGCATATTGAGAAATAACATTTTTATCCCCTGAAAGCCCCTCGCAAATTATCATAACCATGACAATATATTTTTTTAATCATATAATGCGTCAGTGGTCTCTAATTTTGCATTTTAGTATAATAGATTTGGCCCTAAATGACTGCGTGCTGCCCAATAATAAGTGGATTTGGAGTTTTAAATATGAATATCTGGACAAAATCACTATTAACGACCACATTTGGGAAATGAGTTAGAGAATTCAATTTCAAGGTTCTGCTTTTGTATTCAACGTGTTGCCTTAAAGGCCAGAACATTGGCTTAATCTGCCAGAAAGTAATCACAACATATTGCTATTCAGCTCTGTTTTCTGAAGTGAAAGACCTGCGCGTCATTTGACCTTGATTTATCAGTCCTATTCTGGGAAAGTGCTGGAACCCCTCATAGCAGAAAATAGCCAGTTGGGATGTCGAAATAGTGAGATCTCCTGAGATGCTGTCCACCCACCAGCATCTACGTGTCAGTTCTGGAGCACCACAGGACTCTTGAATCAGGACTGGGTGGGTATGGTGGATGGCTTAGTATCCAAGCAACCCATTAAGCAAATCTATTATTTTGTGTCACCAGTTAATGGTTTTTATACAGTTGGAACAAATAAGTGATGTCTGGCATTACTGGTTGATTGTTACATGGTAAGAGCTGACACTGACAATATCTGTGTTATTTCAAACATTATGCATAAAAAAAATGATAAAGACCACCGACCACCCTGTGACCACCAGGTGTAAAGCCTGATTGCAGTCAGTTGTTCAATTTAAAATGATCACAGTGACGAGAAAACATATATTCCTAACGCCCACAGGAGAATTTCACACATTGAGCGTTACTTATGGTGCCCGGGAGAGGCTGAGATGTGAGCTAAAAACCGTAAATTTGTAAAACCATTCCCCTGACAAGTACAAATGTTAAACCCTGTCACTAGGTGAATAGGTGGAATTCATTACTGTTTGTCCTTCAAAGCGGATACTTACGGCAGCCAAGTAAGAAAGAAAACAGTGTGTGTAACCAAAAACGCAGATGCCTCCTCCCCCCCATACCCCACTCAAGGGGATAACAGAGCATGCTGACATGTTAGTTTTTCCATCCCACCTGGGTCATATCATTGCATGACACCCTAAAATGTTGGGCTCCCCCCTCCTTTCTCTGAGGCTTCCAAGGCAGCCTTCAACTAACGGAAAAACTATGGTGTGTTTTCTTTCCTCTGGGTGTGAGATGTGATTCTTTCACATTTCCCTTCCTCCCCTTGTAGACCATTGGTGTTTTATGGTGACGTTTCGTGAAAAGTATTGAAATATAGATGCTCGGTCGAGCAGCCATCGTTGGAAGTGTCTAGTTTAGGAAAATAGGAATAAAAGATTATTATAATGGTTCTTTTTGTCTGATTTCTACAGGTTTTCTGTGATATGAAGACTAGAGGTGGGGGATGGACCGTGCTGCAGCATCGGAGAAACGGCTCTGTTGACTTCCACCGCGGCTGGAGGGACTACAAAATGGTAGGTCCGGCACAAGACTGAATGCATCATTAGCACACAACACAGTATCGGCAGAATGGATCTGGATTATGGGACTGGACAGAAGGTTCCAATAACGATCCATGGGTGATTTGGCATGGAGAGGCGTGGGATACCGGCAACCCAGTGATCCCAGGTGACCTGCGGTTGTTTTATTTGGCCGCCCGTGTGTTCTCTATAACCCCCCATGTTATTGCACCTGCTCTCACTCGCTCTCCCTGTCATACGCCCACACACACACACACACACACACACACACACACACACACACACACACACACACACACACATCATGCTCTTCAGTCACCCGCAGAACACTGATATTATCTATTGTCAAGATCCCAAATGCTTCCCTGCTCAGGGAAATGGGTTTGTGGCTGATGAAGGTAGCAGCAGCTCCAAATACAAACCCTGAACAACAAGCATCGACTGCACGTAGTCGCACGCATTGTGTGCATGTTGTTCCAGTGCTCTAGCTTAACCAAGCATGTTTTCACACCTGTGGATTTTGTTGTTTTGGTTGGACTTTTTCTCATTCACATCACAGTAGTTTTTCAATAGAACCAATATTTCTTTTGTGCAATAACAGTGGGGGGAAATATGTTTGCAAGCTTTTTCAGTAGACATAAATTACACACTATGGAAATCACTTTGGCTGGTTTGGGTTTTTGATGGAGTAGCAATTTATCTCTCACCTTCTTCAACAGAGAAATTGCAACAGCTTGGCTGGGAAATAAAATGCTCAGAGGCAATGATTGCAGACATAAAGAGTGAGTGAGAGGGAGACAAGTGTGACTCTTTCAAGAACAATATTTTTACAAGTAGATGATAAATATTTGGCCCCGTTTGGGGCGTGGGAGCATGGGGGCCCTGTGTAGATGGCAGATAACGTATGTACTGAAGTGCTTCACTGACCCGGTCCACACTCTATGTTCTCAGAGTCTGTGGTCATTGTTGATCAAATGTTGCACCCAGGCCTGCTGGCCAAATGATAAATGCTCCCAGACTCTCACTATATAGTCGCTCTCACTTAAGACCAATAACAAACAGCATCTGACAGCTAGACAAAGTGAGTAACAATTCAGAGGCAAACAAAGGAGAAAATTTGTTAGGATGGATGATATATGTGGCTATTCTTGCATGAAAATGCAACTAACATAAGTTATCAGTCTTTAAGGTTTCATCTGCATTGATATGACTGATAGTTAACATATGCATTTTGATCTCTCTCAAATTCATTTGGCCTTTTCACCATGCGATTCACCTCCAACATTCCCTTGGGTCTGTCAGACAAGTGACATTTTATACTTGACAGCCCTCTGTGAAAGTCATTAACCCGAGCCATAATTTGCCCCTCCTCTTAAGCCGTGTCTTTGAATAGAACATTTCATTTCATTATCATTCCATTGGAGTGACAGTGATCGTTCCCATTGTGAGACTTTTCTGTCAAAGTCATCACGTCGATTGTACACTGTACTCTATCTGTTTTCATTTAACATTCCAGTTGCCTATGTAAAATTATTTTCATATTACTCTACCTTCCACCTGTTAACACCATTTAACCGTGCTTTCTGACATGGGAGTACAGTAATGTATCCCCTTGACATTTCTCTATCCTTACCGATTTCATTGCATTTCATCTTCTCACAATATATTCTTAAGTGGTATACCACTGAATTTCATCTTTAAAATTATTTTTCATATGTGCGTGCGTAGTTCATTTTATATTAGTCAACATCTACCATGTCCCACTCTGATTGCACTATATTTCATTTATATATTATATTTGAAGGTAAAAATAACATCTCAGTCCACAAAGTCATTTTCCCGTTCATTTTAAGTAAAGCAGTCAGATGCATTGGTAGGATATTATCACAACTTAAAGTTTCAATTGTTTGGTCCCTCACTTTGGGTGAGTATTTCAGTTCATACATACTAATTGGGCCGTCGTAGGCCATCAGAATGATATATGTTACTTTTTAAATTGGGTCCATTTCCATATTAACTACAAAAATACTTGGCAGATCCCTGGTAAAATCTTTCCCCTTGTTAGAATATTTTCTTTGTTATTGTTTCTCTCTCTCTTTGTGCCTATTCCAGGGCTTTGGAGAGCCGTCTGGAGAGCACTGGCTGGGGAATGATATCATCCATAAGCTGACCAGCTCCGAGGAATACAGTCTACATGTCCAGCTAAAAGACAAGGAGGGGAACGAGGCCTACTCACATTATGACCACTTCTACATAGACGGAGAGGACAAGAACTACAGGTAACCTACCAACATGAAACATGCACAAACTGGGCCACTGTGACTTTAAAAACCCTGATTTGTTTTGGTTTGTAATGATCCAAAGTTTAAATCAATAGTCTCTTTTCAAGTTGCATCAAAATAACCTAAAACATTGTGCTCAAATGCTCAGGCCTCCAGCTAAACTCTTTCTTATGTCAGAATTTGAACCTAAATGGAGCCGTAATGAAGTGGTTCCTTTTCAGTAGAGTTCTGTTAAGAGTCCTTCAACCTGTGAAAGGCATAATTGCAAGAGTAATACCCTTTCAATCTTCATTTTCCCTCTAGGTGCAAAACTCTAAATACCATGACAAATTAGAAACCATTATCAACAATTCAACCCTTTCCCCCCTATGCTTTCTTATTGCTAAGTAGTAAGTTAAATAAAGGAAGTGCTAGGACTCTTTTTAAGAATGTCATTCAAAGTGATGAGTTCAGTGGAGGGCAGGCTGCCACTTTCTTCTGCCTCCACTTTCATTTTCCATCACCACGGCTACCACTGCCCCTGAAAATCCCCAAGGGTGGTCCCATCCACTGGTGGGTAATGGGAACGCTCAGCATTACTGTACCTGCCCCTGCCAGAACACTGATCACTCAAAGAAAGCTTACAGTACAGTATGCTTACAGTAACCCTGCGATCGCTAACAAGATTGTGTGTGTGTGCGCGCGTGCGTGCGTGCATGTGGTGAGCTAGCATCCTTCAGATTTCATGTGAATTAAATTTGCAATTGTTTTCTGGAAGTTTATGGAGATGGATGTCAGCACTGTATAAAATGAGACATCATTATCAAATGTGGGTGTTTGCATTTTGAGATCCATAATTGCGCAATCAAATTGTAGCTGTAGGCTACACCGTGTGAGGTGAGGCACCTGAATGGATGAAATCACCTCTGTTGCCAGCTACCTCTGAGATCATGTTCTATCTTAACTAGTTAAGCATGTGCTAGTTTTATTAGCATGCTGAGGATGCTGACTTCCTCTCTGGGTTTACAATGGATCTCCCAAGCCAGAACTGTGGTGCTATGCAATTGCTTAGCCAAAGTAATCCTCTGTTCATCTGCTGCCAATGTACTCTCTGGAGCAATGTGAAGGTCTGCACCTAAAACTCTGTAACATTATTCATCCATTAATCATCAGTATTGACATAGTCTAGGATAGCCATCCTCAAAGGAAGGACAATGGCAGGCACGCCTTCTAATATAACAGTCAATAGTAGATAATATCCTCCAAAGGGATAGCCTGTGGTCTGTGGTAATTGTGGAGTGGTTGCAGTAATACATCTGGGAGTATTGGGTAGGTGTTTTGGTGATGGTGAAGTCTTTATTTGAAGAGCTGTGGATATGGCTACCACAGGTCACAGGCCTTAGCCTCCTCCGGGAGAGCCTGTGGCTCAGCCATCCCATCTAATTTGATACTGTACATGGCTCATTTTCCTCTGGAACTGTGTTGCACATCAACAAATCCTCCAGAATAAATTCTTCTAACAAAGACTTCACAGTTACCGAAACATCTAAGAGAGGCCAT
>CABFOS010103412.1:0-10254 GCA_900660315.1 Diretmoides pauciradiatus
CAACCTGAGCTAGAATCTAATAAATATGAATAATGTGAACAAGAACAAAACTAGAAGGGGTTTTATCTTGTTTTGTTTTTTAGTTAACGTCACTTTTTCTTATTCTCAGTCATCTATGGCATTGGAATTTTGAAAGTGAAATGTTTTTCTTTTGCTCTGCTCAATTTATCACAATCATCATAATATACCAAGTATTCACAACAATCACATTATTGCTTTATGAAGGCAACATCTCTCATCTCAAATTGATGTTTGGCATTTTCTTTTCTTCCCCCCAGTTATCGTTAAGGTCTGGTTTTGTCCCAGGGGCTGTTTGGCATACATACCCATACCCGGGGTGAAGAATGTGTCTCGACATTGAAAAACTGTACTGCACCACCACCAGCTCAGAGAGTCAGCAGAAATCCAAAGCAGTACAGCTCCATATTTTTTGTAAGCACAGAACATAATGTTTTATTTATTTTTTGATCATATAGTGCAGTCAATTTTGTTAGAAATATGTTTGTGTCATGGTCACCACTAACTCCGCCACAGCTGTGGTTAAGGGTTAAGAGTTCAATACTGAGGAAATGATATGTTCTACTGTGAAAAGGGAAGAGGGAATGACCACAGTGACATTGCGGAGTACAAAACGTCCGCACTTTAATTAGATCTAGATCTAGATTTTGATGAAGCATGTCTAATAAAGACAAAATACTAAAGGCATAATGTTTTTGTGTAATGTAGGTCTTTATAGGCTGATAAATATACAACTCTAAGACTTATAAAAGATACTTGCAAGTCAACTGATATAATAGTTTAATGGTGATTCTCACAACGCAGTACACAGTAACAGTAATTATGCCGTTATTTTATGATATAAGGGATTTAAGGGAAAATGCATGTCATAGCATAGACGTATGAACAACAGGAAGCACGAAGTCTATGTCTGAATATTGCAAACTCCTTTAACACATACATTTAACACATACATTTAACACATACAGAATAAAACGTTATTTTCATGGCACACATTAATTATATCAGGTAAAACACAGAAAGGACTGCAGCCTTTATTGACACTTAATACCAACTTTTTCTTGTTCATGTTACATATTGGCATATACTGCATCATCTTCTGCTGCCCATTTGGCCTGTATAGGAGATAAGACGACAAACCGTCAGGCAATGCCAAACAACAATCTCCTGATTTCATGTACAGTACTATGTAAAGATGATTAAAACTCTGAAAACTGAGCAAAATCTTACGTACCTCCATGTTGCCATATATATGATCATTGGGGCAAAAGTCAGAGGACGCTTCATTATCAGATTTCTTCCCCTCTTGCCTGAGGACAGAGTGCAGAGAATAAAAAGCGTTTGCATTAAATAGAAAGAACCACTAAGACTGTATACTTGTTTTTTTCTTACCAAGAGTAAAGTGTAAGAAAAGTAAAAACAGGGCGTGGGGAAAATTGACATTTGAATATTTTTAAGTCACAAGGATGTGAATCTTTTGTTTATTCCAAACTGAGGCAAATAGTTGAAACCTTGTTGCTGAAGAATGCTTGGGTGGCGTTGTGGCTTTGGCTGCATCCATGTCCTGCATACTGGATGTTAGCTGATCATCACGTCTCCCCCTGCTGCCAGAAGAAAAGTAATGTCCAAGTTAGGAACAGAGAAAAAACATTCCAATTCCAACCTAGGAATGCTGACTGCAACACTGAAATAATATGGAATCAAATCTAAACTCTGACCACCTGCTCCCACAGTAGTGTGAGTAATATGCACACATAAGAATTTTTTAGAAGTGTATTTTATTACTAAAAAATGCAAATATTAAAAAAAGAGTGAGAGGTGAAATTTTTCCATAAATAAAGTGACAAGAATGGGTTTTCTGCATCAACTTACCATTTCTTCTTCACTCCCAAGGCTATTAAGAGTATCGCTACAATCACAAATGCTCCAATGAAGATGGGAATATAAAGCATCTTATCTGTCCAAACAGAAACCATAATCACTATTATTTTTCTGTACAATTCACTGTAACAATTTTGAGACAACATATTGTACAGATGCTTCATGCATATTTAATACTTTAATGTTTGAATACATATCTCCTTACTGTCAGTGGGTATAGAGAGTATGAAGGTGGCATTGCCCTGGGTGTTGTTCGCGTGGCAGTGAACAAGTCCTGAGGATCCCAGAGGTCGTTGCAGAATCCCGATGGTAACATAGCCGTGTTTCTCTATCTTTGTGCCTGGCAGGACTCCATCAGCAAACAACAACTGGACCATACTTGGAGGCTTGGACTCCACAATGCACACACAGGTTACCACGAACATATCTGATGAGCAGGCAGAGCCCACCTTAATCTCAGGCGGGTCTGTAAGGACAAGTATTGATAACGTCAAATGGAATGTTGTGAGCTGCTCACAGTTGTAGCATTTGTTCAATTCTCTGCATTACTTTCCCCGAGATTGTTTATTTGAAGATTACTTTAATTGTTTACTTACATAACACATTGAGCTGCACTGGGCTTGATTTCCCTTGTCCTTCTGTGTTGGTGGCAGTGCAGTAGAGGGCACCTGTGTGTCTGGAGACATTTGACAGAGTGTAGTGGTGTCCCCTGTACAGCAAAGCACCATTGTCATTATGCCACTGGTAGCTGTGGACAGCAGGGTTACCATCACTGGAGCATGTGAGCTGCACAGCATCACCCTCTTTCACACTGGACTTGTAGTCCACATTCACATTCACTGGGGCGTCTGCATGGAGAAAGACTACAATTAGTGTGTAATACCAAGGCAGTAAAATCCTTATATACACACTTGTTTTGCATACATGTTCAATGGTCTCAAGGAGCAGTGGTATCTATTCTACCATAAGTATTTGACCCTGTTCCAAAGTAATGTTAGAGCTGGATTGGGGAAGTACAGCACATAAACAAAAACTATATAAATATATGTGAAGGAGGAGAAGAAGACCCAAATTATATAAGAACCATAAAGTACACTACAACAATCTAGGTGCATAATGCAAAGATATACAGAAATAGATATAATGTGTGAGGCTGTGACTGTCCTACATGACATCATGAGTGAGAGTGAGTGACAACATAAGGCTACATGATTTTCCTGTACAGATGAATACATGATGATTTTGAATCCTCTGACAGTGACTGGACTTGACTCACAGATGCTGCTGAAGTTAATCATACCGGATTTGTCTGGATAGACTAGCTACCACATTGGTAAGACAAGTCAAACTCATTTCAATGCACATAGTGTGTATCTGTCAGGTGTGATTGCCAGTGCATCTTAATTCAGCGTGTAACATATCAGCATCATAAAATGTATTATTCACAATGCCTGCCTCTCTTTTTCCGCTGTGCATTTTAAAGGTCTGCAGCATTGGCTTTGAGAATATACATCTACAGTAACTTACATTTCACTTTGAGGACCTTGGAGCTCTTCTTTTTCTGCCCTCCCTTGTATGTTCCGGTGCATTCTATAAGCTTGTTGTGGTCAGTAACGGTGGGATGAAAGGTCAGCGATGATGTTGTTTGCCACTGGCCATTGTCAAGCTCCTTTGATTGTGTATCTTGTTTTCCAGAGTGACTCCAGGTGAACACAGGGGGATGAGACGGACAAGAGTGAGACGCAGAGCAGGAGGCAGACACATTTTCACCCAACTTTACCTCCTCTTTCAGCTCAATGGAGAAGGGTTCTGGAGAGTCTAGGATATAACAAAATGGTCATGGTGTTATATAACAATACTATATAGCAGGGCTTCCTCTAGATTTTGTCATAGATTGACAATGTTTATGTTTATCTTTTAGATTTCTGCTGGGTCCCTTGGTTCATAGTATGTGATGTAGTTTGTAACTTATAAAATAAATGGGCAAAGCTCCCATAAAGTGATCATAAATGCAAAACAAAATGAGATACAGAAGTCATGGCAAAACTAAAGACACATTACTTGCAAAAAAGTAATTTTGTTTTCTTATTCCCAGGCAGTCTGGTGGCCAAATAACATATAATATACATACTGTACCATATAAAGTAATAATAGCGAGAAAATAACAATAATACCAGAGAAAGTAAACTCCTTCTACCATTTTCTGATCTAGTATCAGAGAACGATGAACAGGGGGCGGGGGTGAAATCTTTTTTGGATGATGTAACTTCACTCTGATATTTGAAGTCACCACATATACTACATGTACCTATTTGATTTGTAACTGTCATATAATTAAACTCTCAGTTCAAGACAGGACATCAACTGAAGTGAACCACAGACGGAAACCCTGCGGTGATAAAGAATGTAATGATAATGGAGACTTGGTTGTGTGTCATATTATTGCTACGGACATTGAAGTAGTAATGCAGTACACTACTCATTACTGGGAAAAGTAATCAAATAACTGAAGCGTAGAGTACTACTCAACAGTTTGACCAGTACAAATAACCAGTGGAAAGACAGATTAACTATGAATAATAATTGTTTGGAAATGCAGGAGATTAACAGGAGACATCATGGGAACAAAAGGAGTGTAGACAGGTTATAAGTTGAAGGATGTGATTATCAATGATTATTAATGTTACTTACTAATCACTGTAATGGAGACTGTGTTCTCTGAATAAGAAAATTTATCATAGCCTTCTATTTCAATCCTGAAATGAAAAGGCCCTGTGTCAGTTGAACGGAGAGGATTTATCTCCACTGAACAGAACTTCTTCTTGAGGTCTCCAAGCAGCTCTGTCCGACTCTGGTACTGCTGCATCACTTTAGATCCATCTGGGTGGTAGATAATATGATTTGTGTTCTCAGTCCAAATCCCAGTGAAGTCAGTGGCCTTGTGTTCTGGCTCGGGATAGTTGTATGAGCAGGGAATTACCACACAGGATCCAAGCAGACCTGTAACCGAGGATGGCACCACAGCTGTCCAAGATGAGTCATCAGCTCCAATAACTGAAATAAAACATAGAGGGGAATGTAAGCAAAGGAAATAAATAGAGAGCGAGCGAAGACAGAGATCAAGCAAGAGACAGAGAGAGGAAGAACATAAGGCTATTGTTGTGCAGCGCATCGTAACATTTGTTTTGAACAGCGCTCTATAGATAAAGTTTACTTACTTACATCCACTTAGATTACACAAATTTACTGAAAAATCGACTTTTTGTGGAAGCAGAAAAGAATACAACCAAGTGGCCAATTAAAATCCAGTATGTCTGAGATCCATGTTTTAGATTACTTCTTATTAGCAGTAATATATTATAGTTGCATATAAGGAGTATATACCATACCTCTAAAACAAAGGCAAAGTGTAAAGAGAGTCCATTGCACAGCATCCATCTTGTCCTCTCAGGGTCGGACCCGCAGATGAAGTGAGTAGGGTAACATCACTGTCAGTTCCCTTTGGTGAGGCATGAGTTGTCAAGTTTCCATTCCATCTTTATACACAACACATTAATAGTAGTATATATACAACATGTCTTTCCTTAATGGGCCTTTGAAGTTGTATTGTGCCTTGATTTCCTGAATGCTTTTTTCTCACCTAACCCATGTATTTTTCAGGGTTTACTGTCCTAAACTACAATAAAATGTCTATACTATAGCGGAGATTTCATTGAACTCAGTGGTGTCCAGCTCTCACTTCCCTTTTCACATATACAGAAATGTGATGTCTTAATTTTAGACATTTTGACTTCTCCAATTGTTTTCAAATGGGGCATGATAACACTTTCATGAAATGCTATGGCTTCATGAGCTTTTCTCCAGCAGTATTGATCAACAACCCTATCAACCTCCCCAAAGATTTGATCATTTCTTTTCTATTGAGGAGTAAAAATCCTATCTATTGCTCTTTAATTATTCATTTGGTATCCAGGTCATGAGCTCTAGCCCATTACTTTCATCCTATTGCCAGCATGTATCACACTGATAATGTGCCATTCATCACTGCTATTCTGCTGGGTTAATCTCCCCATTGAATTTAGAGTAAATTAGCACTGTTGAATGACCCATATCACCATGAAGTGATGCCATTGTTGTTGTGCTACTGTGCTTGGCAGTAGGGGTATTATTAGTTTTGATACAGTTCTCTTTTTTAACCCTCCTGCTGTCTTCAGGTCAAGGAAGGACAGGAGAATAGAAGGAAGGATGGAAGGATGGAGGAAGGAAGGGGGGAGGAAAAGAGGAAAGAAAGAAGGAAGCAATGAAGGAAGGGAGGAAAGAAGGAAGGAAGCAATGAAAGGATGGGAGGGAGGAAGGAAGAGAGGAAGGAAGGAGGAGGAAGGGAGGAAAGAAGGAAGGAAGGAATCAAGGGAGGATGGAGGAAGGAAGGAAGCAAAGGAGTAAAGAGTGAGGGAGGGAGGAAAAGAGGAGGGAAGTAAGGAGAGAAGGAAAGGAGGAAGGAAGGAAAGGAAGGAAGGACGCGAGGAAAGCAGTAAGGGAGGAGGAGGGTGGAAAAAAAGAGAAGGAGAGAAGAAAGGGAGGAAGGAAGAGAGGACAGAAGGAAGAGAGGACAAGGAAGGGAGGGAGGGAAGAAATAAGGAAGGATGGAGGAGGGAGGAAGGGAAGGAGGGAAGAACGAATTAAAGACAGAGGGAGGAAGGAAGGAAAGAAGGAAGGAGTGAGGAAAGAAAGAAAGAAGGAAAGAAAGGAGGAAGTGAGGGAGGAGGGATGGAGGAAGAAAGAAAGAAGGAAGAAGGGAGCAAAGAGGGAAGGAAGGAGGAGGAAGGAAAGAGAGAGGGGAGGAGGGGAAGAGGGAAAACAAAATTGAGGGAGGAAGGAGGGACAAAGAGGAAGAAGTAAAGGAGGATGGAAACAAGGGAGGAAGGAGGCAAGGAAGGAAAGAAGAAACAGTCAAAACAGATGGGGTCAATTTGACCCGGGAAAACACAAGGGTTAAGAAAAAGAACAATAAACCAGATACCTTTGTGTCATTTACTATATTATATCTTGACTTATTTACATGAAGGTAATAACATTATTTTTTTTAACGTTTTTTCTTTTTTGTTAAACAGGACCAAATGGCAACAAATTATCTGGAGGGTTGAATATATTTGAGCTTTAACATTGCATATGTCCTTGAAAAATATTTAAATTTAACTACATTATCGACCACCGAGACCTTTTTTAAGTGTCTTGAAAAAAGTCTTAATTCAAGATAGAAATGTTAATGAAATGAAATATTATTGCAAAGACAGTTATCTCACCAAGCGCTTCCCTCTGCAGTTCAGTTTTGAGGAGAAAATCCACTTTTTATGACTTGTACTCTCTACCAATAACGTTATATTTACCTTAAATTAGCATGAGACCATCACTGAGACTATTGTTTTCCTCGGCTCAGTTGATACTAAGAGCCCCTAGCAATGACACAGGATGTGTGTTCTGGGTGATGTGTCATGCTAATATGTTAGCAGAACCTTAGAATAAAGACAAACACATGCAAAATATAATGGTTTCATTCAGAGCCCTCAGTTTCATATGATTATGCCCATAACATGTTTATTATACAAAATTGAGGAAGGTGAAACTATGTCTTTTCCATCTGTACTTTTACTTTTGTTTCCTAAATAAGAACTGTTTTCTTATACCCCCGCCTTCCTGTTCATGAGCTCACACTGCATGGTAATGTGCTGTGGTAAGAACAAAGGGGGTGTCCACACACCCACAAAATACATTTCAGAGGAGGTTATCAGGTTAAGTATACATTTTATGAGGGTAAGTATAAACTTTTCATGTTGTAGGATGAATATTGGGCCTCTTAGAAATTACCCAGTCGTTCTCCAAAGCTCTATTCTTTCTTATACTTCACATTTCAAAGAAGGTGTAGGATGGGGTTTATTCAAATGGAACTTGCACCATCTTCTTCCTTCTTCTTCTTCTTCTTGCATGCAAAGACACGCAAGTAAGGTGGCGTGGAGACACTACATTGCCCATAGGTGTGAATGTGAATGAAGTGAATGTGAACGAGAAGTGGACTTGCCCATATTGACTTGGGTCAGCAAAACTGGCTAGCAAAAAAACAATATAATGTAATGGAACTCACGATTAACCATGTGATTGAATATAATATCATATATGAATACGCATTTTGAGGAGGAGAGAGAAAAAGGTATAAAAAGAGTAGTCATTCAAACAGAAGAC
This sequence comes from Diretmoides pauciradiatus, assembly GCA_900660315.1. Taxonomy (NCBI): domain Eukaryota; kingdom Metazoa; phylum Chordata; class Actinopteri; order Trachichthyiformes; family Diretmidae; genus Diretmoides; species Diretmoides pauciradiatus. The sequence continues at coordinate 8,137 of CABFOS010103412.1, forward strand.
AGGGAGTTGTTCAGTGTTACAACCGAGATTTGAGGATTCAACTGAAAACTCATCAAGACTCAGACGCTCACAGAACACATTTGAGCGGATTCAGCTTCACTCCTTCTGGACCCCTTTAGGTAAAAAAATATCTTTGCATAGGCCAGTTTGGTGGCAGCAGGGAAGGCTTCAGGATAGAAAACAGTCAGTAGCTGGACGAGTACCCCTCGCCTCTGATCCAAGGAGTTTTTTAATCTTGTGCTGCTAAAATGTGGGTAGGCAAGCTAAAGCATAGTCCACTTTAGTGTGAGGTTCATACTGGTGATTCTGTACAGATCCCCAGACAACACAAGGCGTTTCGTGAGCCTGAATAGGACTAACGGGGTAAAGAACATGAGAACAAATGAAGGATGAATGAATTTTATTGACTGTAAAGTGACTCATAAAGACAACAGACATCCCATCATCCATCCATATATTTTCCCAGGTAAGCACATTTTCAAGGACATTCTTGTTTTTCTCTCCTTAATATCCCCACTGTCAGGATCTTCTTGCTCGGTTGTTGTGTTGGGTTAATTGTCCTTGGTAAACACCGTTATTTGGAGCAATGATCACAGAAACGTCTTGACTCATTCATTGACTCTGATCTCCAACAAAGACAGGGTTTACATTTCCGCCCCTGTCCAGACACAAGCTGCTGCTCTCTGGGACAGCTAGGTGAATATATCGGACGCTGCGAGCCTTTCCCACAGAAATGTTTCGCTTTGTTTTGATATTCCAGAGATCCTCCTCGCGTTGTGCCAACATGTCCTCCAGCTTTACCGTGTCCTCTTTTTGGCGCCCCCAGGACAGTGTCCTAGGAGTAGGGGTGATGAGGATGCTAGAGGTCGAGTTTCCCATGACAGGAAATGTGCTTGGGATGGTTGATCGGGACACGCAATGAGCAAATCTGTCAACAATTAAAGAAAGTATACCAAAATGAATGTCCATTGGCTACAGAATATATGCATGTTAAACTAAAGAATCAACACAAATTCAACTTTTTACAGAGTTTCCTGGGTTACTGAAATAAGCCACAGTTATGTCACTTCTTACCAGAGGTCAGCTAGTTCATCTGTTGATGTTCCAACGTTGTCAGTAACTGAATGAAAGGTGGAGAAGCCCCTTCATTTTAAAGACCCTCCTCCCAGGCAGAACAAGGGCTTGCCCTGTTTGTCATCAAGGATTAATCAGCTCTCTTTGGATGAGATTAAACAGAGCGGTAACAATACAACTTGATCACTGCTGATTAATGGATCTCAGAATGAATTGTTTTTAATCACTCAGTCACATCAAACGCACGACCCAGACATAGACTTGCATACGTATTTATGGTCATTCTAGCTCTGTTTCATTAGTGATCATTACCACATTCTGTATCATTCCTTGAAAATGTTTTGGGATGAGCCCGTTGATGTCTGCGATTGTGTACCACCACATTGTAAGATGTAATGAAGCTGTATGCCAAACTTACAGCCACACACCAATAGACTGAGCTCTGGGTTGTGTGACGACAATAGAGTCAATCTGCTCCATCGGCTTTGTGTACGAAGAGAAGAAGAATCAGGTTCTGTCAAGTTAAGTTTCTGTCAAGTTAATTCATATGTTTTTTTTTTGGTTTTTTTATTTTTTTATTTTTTTTTATTTCGAATATGCAACTAATACAAGGCTTCCCAATTGCTATTAAAACAAATTACAACATACAACATAATATAGAATGGAAATTAGGCAGCAAAACAATAAAACAATAGAAAAAAGAAAATAAATGGCATATTCAAAAAGGAGTGAGAAGAAGCATAGCTTATTAGCTCTCACCCCTTTGTCCTATATATATATATATATATGACCAAATACACTTACATATATATGCATACACACACACGCATATCCATACATATATACACGTACACACACATACTCATACCTCTCTATACACATACATACAGAAGCTCCTCTGCCTCTCATCATGTCATATCAATAAAGAGTAATAAATAATAATCATTAATAGTCATTATCCCTTATAACCGCTAATTAACATATTTTTGTACCTTTTCTTGAACTGGTTGATATTTGGACTTATGAGTATTTTAAGTGCCTAAC
>CABFOS010103437.1:0-11324 GCA_900660315.1 Diretmoides pauciradiatus
ATACAACATACACAAACAACATACACAAACACAGCATACACAGCAACATACACATACAACATACACAAACACAACATACACATACAACATACACAGCAACATACAACATACACAAACAACATACACAAACACAGCATACACAGCAACATACACATACAACATACACAAACACAACATACACAAACACAACATACACAAACAACATACACAAACAACATACACACACAACATACACAAACAACATACACAAACAACATACACAAACACAACATACACAAACAACATACACAAACACAACATACACAAACAACATACACAAGCAACATACACATACAACATACACAAACGCAACATACACATACAACATACACAAGCAACATACACAAACACAACATACACAAGCAACATACACATACAACATACACAAACACAACATACACAAACACAACATACACATACAACATACACATACAACATACACAAACACAGCATACACATACAACATACACATACAACATACACAGCAACATACTGTACACAATACACAAGCTTCTTGAGTGCAGGACCTGCAAAGATTCATTAAATATATGAATTGAGTAATATGATTTTTAACATTTTCTTGAATGCGGAGATGGACTTCAACACTTTTAAACTCTCATCGAGGTTGTTCCAGATCTGCGGACCCCTGCATGCGATGGATACTTTCATTGTGAAAGTATCTGTCATGATGTCATGTTGATGTTTTCCACTGACACTTCCACAGACGCTGCACTCATGTCGGGCAGAGGCAACGTCGTGGAGTGGATTGAGGAGGTTATTGTAACAGAGGAGTACCTTCCCACTGACAGCAGTCCCTCAGCAGGTATCACAAGCTACCGATAGCTTTTCACGTTTACACAGTCAGAGTTCTCGACGTTGTTTCTTGGCTGCACAAATTGTTTTCAGGCATAGATACATTTTTAACACAGTGTTGTTGATGTTGTTGTTCTAGTGCTTCCGGTATTAGAAGCAGCTGAAACGCCAATTCAGAAGTTACTGGACACTATGGTGCAAGGAGAAGACGCAGAATTTGATGATGGCTTTTGTAAGCAAGATCATTTCCTTCCATATCTCTTAATGTTAGCAGCACGCCTTTGCTTAAAACCAGGTTCTCACGTACAGTATCTTGGAAAACCTGGAATATTATGAACTTAAAAACACTTGGAAAATGACTAAAATCTCACAAACAACTTGGTATACAGGTTTTTCTCTGTGTAATTCAGATTTAGAAGGTATTTCAAATGTTAAAGTCAATTCCCCAGAGGAGCCTACACACAGACATTGCTAATGACCGAAGCAAGAGTTTTCATTATTTAGGTACATCTTTCATACCATAACTACATCATTTGCTGCAAAGCTACACTGCCTTAGTTTTATTCTATAATGGAACTTTTCTGATCGAGTTATTTCTTTTAAGGATTCTCTAGTTTGTAGGCCAGTGTAGGGATCTGAAGTTCAATGTGTATGGGTCTGACCTTGTCCGAATAGTTCTTTCCTCTACATTTAAGTATGCACGCTATTCCAGATACTGGCTCATTGATTGATTGATTGATTGATAGAATTTATTAGGTGATAATAAAAAAGCACAAACAGATCACAACATTAAAAACAAAACAGATATATAGACATTTTAAAAACACTGAGGATATAAACACAATAAAGCCCGAAGGTTTGTTTCCATTGTGGTCCTCATAATGTAAAAACATAAAAAAGACAGACTTACAATACAAAATTCAACAGGACAGATACAAATTCCATACATTTTACAATAAAATACATTAGACATATCATCAGGGCAGAATTACGGTTGCAGCAACATCATCTGTAGGGTAAAATTAACTTTTTTTTAACCTGTTTCCCAACTCAATCGCAGCACACGTTCCCTATTTGTGGGTGAACAATCCAGTGTTTGGTGAATTCTGCTTCATAATGACAGGAAGAGCCGACATCGAATCCGGGCAACATCGCTCATTAAGATAACACCAAAAGAAATCTATAATCATTTTTAAATTTCAGCTACCAATTGAGTTTACACTGTGATTATAGTATAAACTCAATAATAAAGAGTTCATTAATTCAGTTACCTAATAAATATTATACTATAATTCAATACACATTATTAAATATACAACAACATTACAATTTCGATATCCAACAATATGTATTAATCCATCATATACCATCCACTATCTTTTAGATTATTCATTATTTTGTAGCCAGGATTTTAATGCTCTTAAAGAGAGTCAGTGAATAACTTAGTTTTATTTCATATCCCAGTTAATGTCTAATTTGGGATATGTTCTTTATGTGCACCTTTACTAACCTGCTCTCAAATATCCCTCTATCCATGTACCTACAAATAAACAATGTCTGCCTGTTTCTCCTGCCAGTGGTTTAACAAGTGAAATTATCACGTTCTAACTGAGCGTGCAGACTGTGAAAACTAACGGTGATTGGGATAACACATTTACATGTATCAGTATCACAGATAATAGTGGAATTTCCCAGGTACATCATCTGGGTTTCTCATAGGATTAGAACTTATCTGGGGTTTTGTAAACGAGATATGGCATTTACATGTACCAGTTCATATGAATAGAAACTATGACTTTTAAGTACTTGAGTATGAATATTAATGAAATATCACTGTGAATGTGTCCAGTGTTGATGCCATCCACTGGTATTAGATGAGTAATGGTTTGATACAGAGAACTATGTCATAACTATGTGAGTACTATATTCTTTTGTCTTCTGGCTCTTCATATTTTACAGATTGTGGGGAATGTCGGCCTCTGTTCCAGGACCAGAGTGACCTCAATGATATTAATGGTCCATCCTTTATTCTTGACTCTCCCACTACCATGGGTGTGCCCCAGAGGGCCCTCCTCACTCTACCTCATGGCCTGATGATAGGTAGATCTAGTATTCCCAATGCAGGGCTTGGTGTCATAAACCAAGGGCCAACGGTGTCCCCCGGGATGCATTTTGGGCCATATGAGGGGGAAGTGACTACACGGGAGAACGCTATAAGAAGTGACTTCTCCTGGGAGGTGAGCTTGGATTTGGAAAACCATAAATTGACAAATGTGACATTGAGTCCCAGCCGTATGACGTTAAGACTTGTGTATTTACATATTTTCTAGTTGTGTTTATATGTGCACATTTTCTCTTGGCGGTTTTATGGTTTTCTCTAGATTTACAAAGGAAAAGATGAGTACGAGTACATTGATGCTGCCAAAGAATCGCACTCAAACTGGATGAGGTAAATGATCATAATTTGGTCGGTGTCTGTCTATCTTTCAGTCACACACCTGTATTTACAGTGAACTGTTCTGAATGAATGGGGAAACGCTTTTGAATCGGGTAGTGCGTGAATATCTATTTCAGAGGTGCTTAGTTTGTGTTATTCACTTAACTTCACTAAATCTCACTTCATATCGGGGATGGCGGTACAGGTAGGAAAGACGTGTCTATGAGCTAAGAGTGAGAAGGTGGATGAAGGGAGCCATGTCTCTACTAAAGCGCAGTTGATTTACAGTATGTCGTTTTCTTCTTCTCACGCAGGTATGTGAACTGTGCCCGCAATGAAGATGAGAAGAATCTGCTGGCCGTCCAGTATAAAGACAGTGTTCTTTTTCACTGCTGTCGCACCATACACCCTGGAGATGAGCTCATGGTGTGGCCCAGCAGCAAACTCCTCGCCCATCACAGTGAAGCCTGGACCCAGATCTGGTTTTTGAAATTCACTCCAACAGGTACTTTAACTACGCGATGGATGGATGCAGCCTAATGCTTTGAGACTCTAAAGTTTTCCAAAAAACAATGCATAATATCTTTTATCCAAAGAGGTTGTTTGTGAGAACACCATCAATCTGCCTGAATGAACAGACTTTTAAATCTGAGGTTCTGGTAAAATGTAGTATGACATTCATTTTCTTTCCTATTTACATTTTAGAAAGTAACACAACTGTGGCATCGCAGATCTTCCTCTGCTCTCACTGTCAGCTGTCCTTCACCACAGAGGCCTACCTACAACGGCATACAGAGTACTTCCACTTACAGCCTAAAAAGGACTGTGCAGCACCCGATGTTGAAGCAGCTGAACCTGAAAATCCGCCCCCCAGTGCTGACGCAGAGCCCCCCGCAGCAGAGCCGCCCGCAGCCTCCACGGTGGTATTAACTGTTGATCCCTTTGGGTCCAAAACGTGTTCTGAATGTGGGAAGATTTTCAAACACATGCATCACCTTAAGAGGCACAAGCATTGCGTCCACTCAAACAAGCGGCCCTACTGCTGCCCCCAGTGCAGGCGAAGTTTTAACCAGGCGTCTGGCTTGATCAGACACCAGCTAGTTCACATAAAGGAAGCTCTGATAGAACAGAGCAACATAGCGCCCAGTCAGAACAAAACCCTTAGTGAGAACACAGACAGCTCACTTCCTATGTCAGAACTACCAAACGCATTGGAACCAACTGTAGCTGAGGAACTGACTGAAACCAAGGAAATGAATGTAAGTGAGGAAGAAATAGAACATATGGACCTAACTGAAACTGAGATTCCCTCTGCAGGCGAAGCAGAGACAGCTCAGGAGGAGTTTGATGAACAATCAAACACATGCTCAGAGTGTAGGAAGAGCTTTACAAGCGAATGCTACCTTAAAAAGCACAAGATCACAGTCCATGGGAATTTACGCCCCTATGTCTGCACTATGTGTCGAAAGTGCTTTAGTCAGTACAGTGACCTGGCCAGGCATCTGAAATGTCACCAACAGAAAAGGAAGAAGAGAGAAGAAAAAACACAGGCGGCTCCGAGGGAAACTACCACCGTTCCTTTGTGCTGTGCCAACTGTTCGCTGACTTTTTCTTCAGAGGACACCCTTCAGCAGCACATAAATCTCCATCACTCAAAGGAAACCGCTGAAGTGCCACCAGTGGAAGATCAAGAGGAGAATCCAGTGCCTACTGATGGCAATCAGGGCCATGATCCAGACGTCATTGCACAACCTTCAGTGGCTAAAACAGCTGAATCTATTCAAAGACCTCTCTCTCAGAGACCACAGCGACTTGGAGCTAGATCTAAAATTTCTGCCATAACCAAGCTTATAGCTCCGAAACGAAGGGCACCTATCGCCAAGAAGACATCAACCAGCCCTGCTCAGGCTGAGGAGAGCTGCAGTGAACAAGAGGTGCCTGAAGTCAGTGCAACTACAAAGGGAGACGGAGAAGTAAAGTACAGCTGGTATAGCTGTACTCACTGTAAAGGAACATATAAAACCCCTGATGATCTGAAAGCACACAAGTGCACTGCAAGACAGTACAAGTGTGTTCAGTGCAGGGCGACCTTTAGTAAATTCGGTTTCCTGAAGAGACATGAAAAAATGGCACATGTCAGTGTGAAATCTTACACCTGTGATCGCTGTGACAAAGTCTTCAGTAAGCCTGGCAACCTGAAACAGCACCAGAAGGCCAATAGTTGTGAGAAGCATCATTGTTCATCTGAGCTTTTCCCTTGCTCATTTTGTCTGTTTTCCTTCACGATGAAGAGCTACCTCCGTAAGCACGTCAGGAGACACCACCCTGTTGAGTATTTGTCATACTCTGAGTCAGACAGCCAAATGGGCCAGCAGGAGGAAGAGGAGAGGGGAAAGCCTCATATCTGCCCCCATTGTGGGAAGAGTTACGTAAGCGTCAAACATTTCAAAGCTCACGCATGCTTCCATCAAGTGAGAATATTGTACTGCACAGACTGCGGAAAGGGCTTCACCAATCACTACGGTCTCAAGCAACATCAGCGTGTCCACACAGGGGAGAAGCCGTACAGTTGCCCTCACTGCACCAAGAGCTTCTCGTACACCGGTCAGCTGAACGTGCACATTCGGACTCACACCGGGGAGAAGCCGTACCTCTGCACCCACTGCGGGGAAAGCTTTCGGCAGTCGGGAGACCTGAAACGGCACGAGAGGAAGCACACGGGGGTGAGACCGTACTACTGCCCGGACTGTTTCAAGAGCTTCAGCCGCCCGCAGAGTCTCAAAGCTCATCAAATGCTGCATCTGGGGCAGAAAATGTTCAAATGCACCCAGTGTGGAAAGAGCTTTTCACGAAACTACCATCTCAGGAGACACCATCAGAAGATGCACTCATAATCACTTTTGGAAATTACAGAGCTGTTAAATTATTGCTTATGTCAACGGAATTGCATGGAGTTGTCAAAAATCCATGATCTTTCGCTTTTCAAGGGCTGTATACAATTCTTGCATGTTCTACAATCCTCGAATGTTCCGAGAGGGTTCACTAAGTTAATTTCCTGCAATTAAAAAGAATTTGCCCATACAGTTAAAGTCGGGATGATGTTGCTCAGCTTATTGCATCCGTGTCTCTCCCAATGTTAGTTTATAAATAAAAAATGACCAACTTAACCATCACTGTTGACCATTTATTCCACAAAACATACAATGCAAAGCATGTGCCCTGTACAAGCCTTAATATTATGAAAATACTCATAATCATGCCTGTTTTTTTTTCAATCCATAATCTTAATTTTGTTGTAGTTGTCCAGATGTTTTTTTTAAATCAGAGATACACTACCTTCGTCTATTGAACGGTTTGCATTGCTTTTGTCAGTTTTTGTCCTATTAGATCATATTTCCACCGTGGCTATATTATAAACAATAAGCAAAATTAAAATACTTCAGTCTTATCTGAACTATACAAACATACTGGTATGAGTTGACACGAGTAGACTCAAGTTCACTTAAACTGTGCGTGAATTGAAACAGGGGTGAACCTGGCAGTGTTTCCATGTGCTACACAGGTGTGTCGGGTGCAGCTGCTGGTTAGACTACATTTGTAGAATTGTATAACTGTGCTGCTGGTACGGGCTTTAATAAACACCCAAGTCCAGTTATGTCTCTTATGTCAGTAGTCCTAACTAATACCAGTTACACAAATCCTCGACAACATCCATTTTGAGCGGAGATCCGTTTTCATTTGTGGCACAGCAGTTGTGGAGGTTGTTCCTCTGGTCCTTTACAAGTGAGGGGTTGAAACTGGAGGATTGTTGCTCATGAATGAGTCTTATGTGTAAAAAATACACAAACAGCAAACGTCGTCCATTCCAGTGAAGCACCATGATGCTGATGTCTTCTTCAGTGCAATCTCCTTCCACTTTACACATCATCACATAAATTATACACTGATCCTCAATCTCATTAGTTTATATTATGTTAAATGTTATACATATATTAATAAAAATATATACAAACCAAACTTTGCTTGATAAACCACATACAGTATCACATCTGTACAAACCCAGAAAAAAAAGTTCACAAAACTAGGCAAAAAGAAAAGAAAAAGGAATTTGTTTTTGGCAATTAAAAGCAATATTCTGGTCTCTAATTCACAAAAACACAAATTAAGGGATTAAATACTGAACTCTGAAAAATGAAAAGGAACAGTACATCAGTTCAATAGATCTCGTCTGTATTTGTGGTGGTTCACTTTCCGAGTTATTAAGTGTCAACAGAAAAACGTGGTTAAAAGGGTTATGAGGCTGTATGCAGAAATACAAAGCCTGAGGATACATATACAGTATGCGACCAGAAACCAAGCTTAGTTTTGAGACAAATACCCTGCGGTTCACTCCAAGTACAATTAACACTATCGTCTTCATCTAGTGAAGTTCTGCTTTCAGATACATAAAGGATAAAAGGCTTTTATAAAGGTTCAGATTTCAGCTCTTCAACTCTGCATTCCAGATCGGCCACCTGGTGATGACAGAAAGTAAAACGCAGTTACATTGTGTGTCATGTGAAAAATAAATCCACATACATCCAATACTGGAACTAGACACAAAAACACTCAGATATATATTCATTCAAACAGGGAATCTGATATTTTGGAATCTAATATGTTCCCTGAAAGTCATGTGTGTTTTTTTGGCCTTCAAGTTAATATAATTCAGTGGAGCATCTGCATTCTTAAACAAACTCACTTATTTCCTTTCAAGGTGAATTATAGTGGTCATGTCAAAATTAATCTATATTGGAAGTGTTTCATTACAGTGTAGATTCAATTTTTGTCCATTTGGGGGGGAAATGCTGCCTGAAATTAAATAAAGTGAACATTTCATAATTGAAATGTCAAGTGTGAAATGAAATCCGAGTAGACCACGAGGCCCTATGACCCTCAGTGAGCATCCAGGCTACTTCAACATGCATGTAGCATCATATAGAAAGGGGTGTGGGCAGCCTGGGTCAAACTATCGATGGTTAGAAGATCTGATGTCATTACCTGGCCCGTCCCGCAGCCAAACTTTACGCCAGGTTTTCTTCACCGTGACAAACACTACAAGCAAAAAGCACCCGTGTTCTAGCTCACCTCCATTACCTGTTCTTGGAGTTGCCCAGACTCTTCTTTGAGACGAGAGGCCTCAGCCCCATCTTGTGCACAGCGTTGGGTCTCCTTCTTCAGGTACTCGATCTCCCTGTAAAAGGAAGCGGGTCATTGTCCCAGATTGTTCAGCCCAAACGTGATAAACATCACAACTAAGACGAGACATCTTACTTCTGCTGATATTCCTTGATCAGGCGCTTGGCTTTGCTGTACTTGCGCTCCAGGGCCTGATACTGGGACTGCGTCTCCTTCAGGTGCTCGTCCACCGCCTGGCACAGGCTCTGAGCCTCCATCCAGTAACCCTCGAGCTTCTCCATGCGCTCCTTGTTCTCCTGCAGGGTCTGTTCCAGCTGCGCCTTGTCCATACGCCAGCGCTGCTTCTCCTGTTCCGCGTGGTGCAGCTGAAAAGACAATTGAAGCGTAATTTTCAATAAAAACAGCACAAAGCTAAGACCGTATTGCGCAACTCTGGATGATTCAGACTTAGAGGGTTGTGGCATGCACTGCATACACAGGCACAAACCTAGTAACTAATGTTACTATTTGAAAATATTAGCATCATTTGTCCTTGAATATTGTTTCTGAAGAACTAACCTTTCTTTTCAACTGTTGGATCTCAGCCTGGGTCACCGCATGCTTTATTTGGAGCTTTATGCGAGACAGAGACAGAGAGAGAGAGAGGGAGAGAGAGAGAGAGACAGAGACAGAGAGAGACAGAGACAGAGAGAGAGAGAGACTACAAGGTTAGACACAGATGTGAATATTAGATACATCTGAGGAATGATTAGACAGGAGGTGCTCTAATTAAGGACATCTCTGCTCACCTCCTTGTATTTATGGGCCAGTTTCTCAGGGTCTGTCTCCAGGGGCGACATGTCCTCGTTCTCCGCCAGGTCAAAGACCTCAATGGCACTGGGATAGGATGGACTGACCTCCTCATCCTCGTCTTCCTCCTCATCTGTACCATATTCACCAGTCTGCAGAGATGAGAGGAGGATGGATTTGTTTATGGCATAGGTCATTTGTACTGGTTGGAGAGATAGTGATACGATGTGCAAGAGTCGTCTGAATCCAAAGGGTTGGTGAGCGGAACCTTTAAAATGACCTTGATGCATGAGGAAGACTGGCCAAGATAAACGCAGCAGTAGTTATCTGCATGATGTCACACTAAATAGGTGCTCTTTGGCAATCTCATTTTCAAAATAAAGGTACCAAGGCATCTCAACTTAAAAAAAAACGTGTCTGTCTGTCAGCAGAATATCTCAAAAACGTATGAATGAAGACAGAGATAGAGACTTGATTCCAAATCCTGTGGGTATGTTTGCACGGTCCAGAAATCAGGTTAACATAAAAGTGAGAAGTGTTCAGCATTGGTGGAGGTTTCTCGTCGTAGAACCATCACTCAGCTTAAAAGGCCGTCACGTGTTGTGTGCTTCCATGTTGTATTTGGTGCTGACGTAACCCCAAATGGACACTAGGTGGTGCAAAACGTGAAACAACATTGAATTATTTCCCCCCTAAATGCTTTTCAAGAACCACCCACCACCCACTGCTTGAATGAGACAACTTCCTCTTTGTTGACATAGTGAAACTATATGCAAAAGCACTTTTGTTTTTGCTTCAGAGGCTGTTTGCAGAACATCACAACTGGGGGAGAAAGTCACCAAATATGACACACAGCATAATATTGAAAAGGACATCCGAGGGCACAGAATCTGATTCATCCGATTTTGTCCTCTTTAGATTATGTTGATACTGGATGCTGGATATAACAGTGTATATGTCTTCCAACCAGGGAGGGTCAGGTCAACATTAACACCTACATCTCTTATCATACAATATAGATAGTAGATATAAACATTAGTTAACAATTGATTCACAGAGTAAGGGTAATAACTGCGTAATGTCTGATGCTATGGAAGTTCATGTCCATGTGGTCCTTTACATGTATTCTAGCTATAGATTGTTCCATATATGCTATGTCGAGGAATGACATGAGCCATTGTGTTGGGGGATAAAGAGTGGAGGTTTCCACCTTACAGACAGCAGTGTTTTACCGTGTGGTAAATCAAGAGAGGAAGTGTCATTGGGAATCAATAGCCCGGGGCAACAGGGAATATAGGCCTCCAACACATGTGATAGGGTGGAGGATACTGCCTGAGTCGACCTCTGGACACTCCCAGTGCATATGATTAACTGTGCCCATCTGTCCCTGGGAACAGAGCGGACAAATTGGAGAAGGGGATAGTTTCACTTAATACTAACAGGGAGGGTCACTTCTGTTAAATGAAGATGGTATTGGCACAAATGTCATAATCCTAAAGGGGAAATAAAGACACACAGAGATGTCACATGAACACAAAAGACATTTGTTTTCCATTAGAAGACAGTAGTTTAGAAAACTTTGAAGCTTTGGAATGATGAATTAATTCTGCGGTCAAGTAGTTGAGACAGACTGATCATAACCAATCACATATGTGGACGCTTACGTTCAAAGTACCATAAGTGCTTTCAGTTTTGTTTTGTACCACGGTTGGTCCCACTGGGAATTGAACTGGGAGCAGCGGTGGCCTAAAGGTACGAGAAGTAGCCTAAAGGTTAGAGAAGTAGCCTAAAGGTTAGAGAAGTAGCCTAAAGGTTAGAGAAGTAGCCTAAAGGTTAGAGAAGCGGCCTAAAGGTTAGAGAAGCGGCCTAAAGGTTAGAGAAGCGGCCTAAAGGTTAGAGAAGTAGCCTAAAGGTTAGAGAAGCGGCCTAAAGGTTAGAGAAGCGGCCTAAAGGTTAGAGAAGTAGCCTAAAGGTTAGAGAAGTAGCCTAAAGGTTAGAGAAGTAGCCTAAAGGTTAGAGAAGTAGCCTAAAGGTTAGAGAAGCGGCCTAAAGGTTAGAGAAGTAGCCT
>CABFOS010103438.1:0-11300 GCA_900660315.1 Diretmoides pauciradiatus
TACACATACACACAGGCGTAGACACTTGCATTCATGCGAGCTCCTGCTTCTCTTCAGAGAAATTAACAGGACTAAAACGGAGGGACATCTGTTATGTTCCCAGCAATAAATATAAATGTACAAGCTGATAAAGACACACAGGCACACAAAGACGCCCATGCATTCATGTACGCATACACGCATGCATGCTCATAGGCTTGCACGCACCAATGAAAGGTCAGTGCATCCAACTTTTCTGTATTAATCACAATGTCATACTGAAAGAATACGGCTTCTGTGCAGAGAAACTAAGTTGATAAACCTTTTCTCTCAGACTGGGCTGTTGACTTTGTATGGGTTAGTATTTTCATGAGCCAAATCCAACCAGGACTTCTCTCTTCTCCGTGAGAATTTTTGACACCACTTTGAACCACCCTCATGCAATCACCCTCTTATTGATTAGATTTGCAAATTCATGGAAGGGGAATACACATTCCTTCATGTACCTCTCAGCTCCCAAGCTGGAAACAAAATAATCCAAAATCATCGCCGAATACAGCCTGCCTCAGTCTAATGTGCAATAGGGGCAGAAAAAGAGCAGAAACTGACTGCCTTGAAGATGTCTGTGGCTAAATTAGGATTCTTCTTTGGGGATTCCTTCGTGTTTATGTAACCGTGTTTAGGGTACTGGCTTGTGTCACGCACAGTTTTCTTAGAGGCTCTTAGAAGGGGATGAAGTGAACTGATATGACCACACATACAAAACATAGACAGGGAATACACACTGCAGTGCAGACAAAGGCAGACAGACAAGACAGACAGACAGACAGACAGACAGACAGACAGACAGACAGGCAGACAGACAGACAGGCAGGCAGGCAGGCAGACAGGCAGACAGACAGGCAGACAGACAGACAGACAGACAGACAGACAGACAGACAGACAGACAGACAGACAGACAGGCAGACAGGCAGACAGACAGACAGACAGACAGACAGACAGACAGGCAGACAGACAGACAGACACAAGGAACAGGATGAAAGAAATGAATGCAGACTGGCCGAGATACATACGTACAGCTCCCTGCAGTGAAGTAGGCAGGGATGGCAACACGTCTCAGAGATGAGTTGGTCCTTCATCGTCCCACGCACTGTCTGTCTGACTGCATGTCTGGTCAGGGGCGGGCATGCGGGTGAGGGAGCAAGCAGTAAATTTGTACCCCATCTGAAGGGGAAGGGGTGAGAGGTCTGACTTGAGAGAAGTCTGCCAGACAAAAAGATGAAAAAGGAAATAGAAAGACTGTCCTTTAAAAGTGCATTGTGCCTCGAATTGTGAAATGTGTTGTGTGTCAGAGCATCAGTTAGGCAAGGTCAGCTGAGTCTCTTATTATACTTCAGTATTAATCAAGCTAATGCACCATGTTTTCATAGGTACGTGACATAGCTCTGAATGTCACCGTTTCTCTGGGCATCATAATCTTTATGTGCATGGACATGGAAGATAGCGGCCCATTTACTCCTTAAGGTTATTGTGACAGAATAGCGGCACTTACCTTCGTGCCTAATGCTCTATTTGCAGAATAAATAAGCCTGGGATGAATCCTGTTCCTTAGTCATCAATGTGGAAAAGCCCCCTCCTCTTTTCTGCTAGTTAGATGATTTGGACAATTTTGCTGTCATAGGATTTAACTACTTTCATTGGCTGTTTTGCAAAACTGGTAAGAATACTAAGAGCCAGACTAGCTGTTCTGAGAATCCAAACATTTGAACCAACAGTAAAATGTCACACAGTAAGGTTCGGGGGTTCCCATGCTAGCGAGCCATACATCAAGCTGAGACAGATCCAAGGGTGCGGTGTAACCTTTTCAACATGCTGCTTTGTTCTTCTGCCAGAGGTCACGGCTCCCTTATTTCAGGCTACCACAGACGAATGGCAGCTCACGGCAAGTGCTGTTAGGTAAAGGCATATATAGAGTAGCGCAGGACACTCAAGTTGACGAAACTTCTTCTCATAGGACATGATTATGGTTAAGCGTTGCAATATGTGCTCCGCAGCTGCAGCCATTCACTAAAACGCCGTCCATCTATCCTTCAGTGTTATTCGTCTTACAGCTGTGACTCAGAACTTTATTCGGGCAAAAGCTCTTGTTAATTATTTTCCATGAAGACAAGAGGATCTGCTGTCGTAAAAAAAAAGATCTGTTCCTGTTATCTCCACCCATTACAGCTGTCTGCTGGTGGCTGGGGGAGCAGTTTTTGGATTAGGCTACTAGAACCTTGCCAAAATGTGCTTTGTGCATGTACTCAGGGAACTTGATACACATGACATTTACTGTAAGGACCGGAAAGATCTCTAAATTAGCTCAGTCAGGACCTTAATACAAATGGCACCATATCGTTTGCAGTGATACCTCTCTGCTCTATAAATAGTGGTGTCTGTATAGTGAACAGCTAGAGTAGTATCAATAGGTGGTGCTAGAATAGAGTGAATGCCCTTTGGTACAGCAGTTGGGGGTCTATACAATAGAGATGGCAGCAGTGTGTGTGTGTATGTGGGAGTGTGAGTGGAGAAGAGAGAGAGGGTGTAGATGAGTGAAGATGACATGGCTGTAATCCTTTACATAGACTGGTGATATTTTGGTGGTATATCCATCATGTTTCCACAGTATGTAGCATTTCTTTTTTGTTCTATTTAATTCCGCGTCTCCTTCTCAATAGTTAAACGGTTGAACATGCTCATATGCTCTCAGCATTCAAAAAAACAATGCTTTGTGTCTCCCCTGGCCTCTGACATCTCCCCCCCATCTCATACGTGGAGTCAATTTGTAGCGCTGCCACTTAAGACACTACAGCTGCGCAGCAATATGGCAAAACGTGCTCCCCTACTTCCTTGATCGATAGAACGTCCCCTATCTGAAATGCTGAAGGTTCGTTAGTGAAGCCAAGAGACGTGCATTTCCACATCATCTTCCCATTACTTTCTTTCATCTTTTTTATTTTTTATTTTTTATTCTTTGTGGACAGTGTTCAAAACTTTTCCCTCAAGGTCATGAAAACCATGTAAGGCTTTTAAGGCCATAAAGGCGATTTGTATGTGTGACGGTAAGGTAGCTCATTATCAAATAGTTGTTGGTTTTCTGTGTGGAAAGCTCATTTAAGCATATTTAAAGCTGTTCAATTACTGCTTTATTGACAGTTAAATTCTCTAGTAGGGCGTCTAAGGCCAAAGGCAGCTGTTCTACCCAAACCTGTTCTATTTAACAAAATAGTCCTTGCAAACAACAATGTATTTAGCAAATATTTAATGTTGGTAATGAACTCATTAAGTTGCTTTTGTAGCTCTGGGCATAACTATCAATGACAGGGTTGTCTGTACTGCAGCCAAATGGTCAACAACAATCACAATGGACAATCTAAATGGAGAGATATATATATATACACATATAATTCTATATATTAAAACAAAAATGATCGCATTTAACCTTAAAGGCAACTTGATGTAATCCCCTCTTATTAGGAGGATTTTGACAGTAAATTCAGTCATTCAGTTCCCTTTTTCTCTGTGCTTTTCTTATGTGTTTCTTCCTTTATTTATTTTGCTTTCTCCTCTTTATGTATCAGCAAGGTTTTATTTTTGTGTGTGTGTGGGTTCAGGTTCCTGTTTGTGCTTTCACCCACCTTTAATAGTATCTGCTCCAGCTAAGATGTTTTGTCTTTTTCCCTCTTTGCTGTAATGCCACACTGACAGCCCTCCTCTCACGTGATCACATCTTCGTCTCTCTTCGTCCTTCTCTCTCTCTTGCTGCGTTGTCCTTTCACTCTTTGTCATTCACTATTAATTGCATTTCCGGGCTGTTCTTCTTCTGCCCATCTCCCTGTTCTCTCCATCCTCCTCTATTTTTCCTCCCTATTTTCTCCATCTCTCCTTCTTGTTTGGTTGTAAAACACCTCCTGAGGGTTTCCCACGCCACGGTGTCAACCCCTGATAGCTTTCTGTCACTTGGGGCGACTACACATGATTCCAGGAGACAGATAGAGATGGCTCGTCCTGAAAAGCTGCTTTTGAATATTTCACAGTGGCAGTTTTTTTGTGTGTGTGTTTCCATTTGGTTTTCTTCACATCTGGCCGGAGTCTGGAGGGGTCACTAAAAACATTTACATTCCAGGTTTGGAGGAGGGACTTCTTTGCACTATGTTCTTTCCCCCGTTCAGACTAAGGATAGAAAAAGAGAACACACAGATTCAACTGCTCACCAGCAGATGAGCGGTTTATCTCTGGACATGTTTCTCTCCTTTGTGCTATAACCCAGGGCAAACACTCGTAGAAGCCTAATTCAAATATACTATGAATGATATAACCATCACCAAATAAACACCACAGCCAACATCAGGCCAACTGTCATATATCTACAGCGTCACTCGTCAGATGGCATGCCACCTACCCTAGCCAACTGAGATTTTCCTTGTTGTTTACCAGACAGATGTCCAGATTATCGCTCCAGATAGGATGCTTTTTCATAAACACTGACATTCTGGTGCCCTGGGTTTGGCACTGGCACACAGCACTGATGCATCTGTCTGCATGCGACAGTCTGTCACGAAGATGCCACGCGGATAACATGCATTTGTCCTTTGCTGCACACAGAGTTCAGATCAGACCCATCATTCAGATGAAAAGGTCATTGACAGTTTACATGGAACACTGGATAAACAGCGAGAAAAAGATTAGTTCAACTAATCTATTACTGTGTGTATTGCTGTGTGTGTGAGCGCTCAGAGTGACAAGGTAGTGCATCAAGAGAAATGTCACTGTAAAGGTTTGAGCCCAAACAGTGAAGAGTATATAACACATTAGCAGGTGTGCCCTGAAGGAAGGTCCTGACAGCAAAAGTAACAAACATCCATCATTTTGAAACAAAGTGGTGACAATTGCACCCGGACTCAGATGCAGATAACGTCTGAGGGGAAGTCACGACGCCAAAGGAAAGATTTTAAAATGAGCATCAATGACGTTTTGTGTCCCTGTTGTCTCGCTCTCAGGGGGCTGAAGTCACTGGTTGGCAATAATCAATGCAGTGTACTTTTCTCCCTCCAAGGCCGGGCTCCGTGGGCAGTGAGACATTGGTAATTCTGACTTATTATGTTATCCCTCCTTCAATATAATTTCCCTGTGAGCAATGACTCTTTTAGACCGCTGATTGATTTCCTTTGCTGTTCTCCTACTCTTTTGCACCCGCAATTTGGCTAAGCGCTGTATGGCTCATGGTATTGGCCGTAATACCAGGTGTAATCACCCCCTATTAAGGCTTCCGTGATTGATCGGTGGCATCCAGGGGAAAGCTGTTACGATTTGGGAATGTGACCAGTACTTTTCTCCTCTTTCTAACCTTCTCATTTTCTGTGTCAGGCAGTTATTTCTGGAAGTCTTGTGGAGCATTTTCACAGTGGATGCTTCTTATTTTCAAGCCAATTATTATCACATGAGTGGTCAGCACTGCACACTGGCGTTTTTCAGCCTCAGCAAGGATGTCGATCATCTGCCTTATAAGCAATTTCTAAAATCCTGTTGATTTTGGTCAAAGACATTCGTCTTAACCCAACACTATGTGTGATACTTCCTAAATGTCTCCAGTTACAAAATAATGCTGCGCAGTGTGTAGCGAATGGGCCTCTGGTGGGTCAGAGCAATGTAAAGGTCCAGCGTGAGGCCAGGGAGGGGCCAGGAGCTTGTTGTGAACACTCTTGTCTTATTACTCTCCTAATTTTTATTGTTGTGTCATGTTCATTTTCTCTCATTCCTCTCTGTCCTCATCTTTTTACATTTTCATCTTCTGGTTCCAGTATTAAAGGTCTGTTGCTTGTGCTACTATTTCAGTTGTCCTGTGGTGTTAACAGTCTCTCTCTCTCTCTCTCTCTCTCTCTCTCTCTCTCTCTCTCTCTCTCTCTCTCTCTCTCATTTACAGCTTGTAGCACCCAACCCACTCCCAGACCCAACAAAGTGTGCAAGGAAAACTGCCCAGAAGGGAAACGTAGCTAATGCCTTTCGGCTGAAGTCCAGTGACAAAATATGTCTTTAATTGCTTTCCCATAGCCCTCAGCCCCAATGTGTTTCCTCTGCAATTGCACATGGGCTCAAGTGGGGAAAAAGGGCTATCCTAAGGGGAATGTGTTGCATGCGGATATGAAGCGCCAGTTTGGCTTACCATTAATATTTTTGAGACCAAAAACACTAATGGTTTTAAATTATGTCACTACTTGCACTGATTCTATTTCATGCACCGTGAAAACAATATTTAGGTTTTCCAAGTTTTGAACAAACTTCCAAAAGCAGAGAGACAAAAGCTTTTGCGGCTTATATTGCTGCGTGTGGGTAGATGTGATGCATTCACGGCTCTTTCAGTACGTATTCCTGTGCCAGATCGAGTCAGTAACAGATAGATGCAGAAATTCTTTTGAGAAACATATCTTAGTGTGGAAAGAAGAGAAAGGGCTTAGGAGGGGGAGGGCTCTTGAGAGAGGGTCCTCCCTTCACAGTGATAATTGAAAGCACACAGTAGAAGAATGTGCGCATGTTTTTTCTGGAATTGAAAAAGAAAAGTTATCTTAAAGGGTTGAATTATGATCTACAGATGGGGTGAAGGAAGAGGCAACAAGTCGCAGCAAGACACCGACACGACAACACAGGGATCAGCCCATCTGTCGCCAACTTTCCTCACAGCTTTCTTCTGACCTGATAGGAGCTTTATATATACATTATTATACTATATTATATATATTATATATTATATAAAGTTCATTTTCCTTAGAAACAATTCAAAAAACGCAACCACGAATATTAGTAAGAATATTTGTAAAATGGAAGGCATACATCAGGACGTATTGCAGCTGTATTTGAGTGTAGCAGAGTTATCAAACCTTGTCCTTGCTACCTAACTTACGCCTCTGCTCAAATGCAGGAATGCAAGATAAAAGTTGATTTAGGATTCCCTAATATCCAACTTCTCTACTTCCCACCAATGGCTGCAGGACAGCCAGGACTTCAGACCATTCAGAGATAAGACATTTTAGACATTTAAAAAAAAGAATATTATGGCAAGTGAAAATAAATAGTAGTTCGATGAAAATAAACGTTATGGCAAAAGACAATTTCCCCCCACCCTCCCAAAAATCACAAAATTCACAAAATGTGATGATTTCTCAATGAATGAACGAATTAATTAATCAGCCTATTAGTTAGTGAATCAATCAATCAATTCTTAATTAGTGTTAATATTGTGCAGCAGTGCTTAACACAACAACAACCCAGGCACAACAACACACAACATTCAATTAGTCATGAAAGTAAAAGTCATTATTATCTGTCTCCGCTCTTAATTTGGATCAGCGCTAATTGGTTTTTATCAGGCTGACTGTGATCTGTGCTTTCCCCCCAGAGATCCAAAGTAATGGTGCAGACCATCAAGTGCATCAGTGTAAACACCCCCCCCCACACACACGCACACACACACCTGATGAGTTAATAGTGGGGCAATTTACAGTGTGCTTAGCCAGCCAGACTCTTCCTGGTCTCTAAATGGCTGCTATGAGCACAGCTGAGATAATGGTCATGGTATCAGAGGGAATGAGAGAGACAGAGAGAGATACACCTTTTCACCTGTGTCTGTGTTTATATGTGTGTGTGTGTGCCTGTGCACATGAACGCACATAAGCAACACGCTTTATTCCCCTCCAGCTGACCCACATGTGCAGTATGCCAGCCACCGATAAGGAAGGAGTGCACAGCCAGACGGGGAGAGCTGGAAAACAGATCCCCTCCCTCCTACCGTGTTCCTGTTTTATCTAAATGGTCTTGAAAGGAACAGAATACTGACAATGTGCCGGGAATACTTGTCTCATTTACAGTTATTTTTAGAGTGGTGATGTCAAGTTTGTCTGAGCAGACTTTTTAGTTAATACCTTTTACCTTTACCTTTTAATATCCTCACCTCCGTTGGACGGCAATGACTTTTTATTCGGCATGTACTGTATGTCATTATTTTGTGAATAGTAGTGACATTCATTGGGTTGAAGATATAATAGTGTATATAAAAGATGATCTTGAATCACCTTTAAGTCTTATACCTGGCACCTAACCCACACACACACACACACACACACACACACACACACACACACACACACACACACACACACACACACACATCAATCAGATGAGTTCAGAGAAGGTCTTCTATCATCACCATAATAATCTGTTACACAGTATCACAGCTAACTCTCTCTCTCTCTCTCTCTCTCTCTCTCTCTCTCTCTCTCTCTCTCTCTTATTTCCCACTGATTGACCTCATTCATGTTTAGAAGATCAAAGCCTTGTCTGTAGATTTAAAAAAAGCATCTTTATATTTCTATATCTCTCTGATGCCTCATTTGATGTCACTAGATATTTATTCCCATAGGGCTTACATACTACATACTACATTAAGCGCTTTGGGTTTCTTGAAAGGCGCTATATAAATCCAATTTATTATTATTATTATTATTATTACATTACCATAACGCTTTATGATGAAAATGGCTCAGGACAGTGTAGCATATTGCGTAGAATGGCATAATTAATAATAATCATTACCACATGTGGAGCGGGGGGAAATGTGTGTGGGAAAATTGATGACCCAGCTACTGAAATAGAGTTATTTTCACTATCGCCACTGCAACAAATTGCACTCAGTAATCTGTGCTCTAACGCCAGCTCAATTCGATTTGTCTCAAGGTGCCAGGAAACAAACAATCAGAGTACAGAGGAATTACTCACCTGCATAGGAATAATGCCTACACAACATTTACATTTAGCAGGAGACAATTTTGAACTACAATTGCAAAGGCAAAGAGGGGGAAACGTGGCACTAGTTTGAGAGGGAGGTGTAATCCAGGCATATGCCAAACAATTTTGCATCTTCAGCCATACAACCGCGTAATTATACTGTATTCATTCACTTACGTCAGAATGAAGAATCAACTATGAAAATACGCCAGCTTGCTCTCTGCAGGAAAACAGGCAGGAACTGATTCTCTAGAGAAATGTGTGTCCTTGTAAAGGAAGGAAGCTGCATCCTTTCCAGTCTTAATGATGTAATTCGATCAGGGACAGTAAAACCTGGGGAGAATGTTCCTTCCCAGTGGTGCCATTCTACTAAACACATGCTGTTAAAATGTGTTTAATTGGCATATTAAATGATTGTTGTTTGGGTTACATTTACACCAAGTGGACAAAACACACTGCTGTTTTCATGAATTATGTGACCAGATGAAAGCTATGATTCATTATAGATTTCACTCATTAAATCCATTCCAGTCATGAAGGGTAGATGAAAATGAAGGTGCGGAGATGGTAAAGACGGGTTTTTCCCTCTTGACAATCATGGATATGGGTTGTGCAGAATGAGGTTCAACTCAATAGCAGGAAAGAGTTCCTAATATTTTGTACACTCAGTGTCTATTGAGGAGGTGGCTAAAGGAGATGGAGAGTCTTTGGGAGTTTTTCATCTCTGTTTGACTCAGTTGACTAACGCAGTGGCTGCCAAGACAGCTGCTCAGACTGTCTCTAATAAGGAAGGAAGAATAGTGAAGTCTGGTCTGGTCCTTAACAGATCATTATTCACTGGCTAATAATAACACATCTCCCACATCTACTGTGGGAGAGAGAATGTGTGTGTGTGTGTGTGTGTGTTTGTGTTTGAAAGTGAGAGACTACCTTCTTTGCCTCCAGGGTATATGCATATACAATATACAATATGTATACACAAATGAGGAAATACATTGTTAGATGATTACATTTATTTATTTATTTTAATAATTACAGATTTTATTTCCAAATGGTTTTTCAATAAAATGTTTCACTTCATAATGGCACTTTTATTACAACTTTTTTTTTTAATTTCAAAACTAGAAAGGTGCTCAGAGAGTGCAGACCTCCGCCCAGGATGCATGTCGCCTGTTTATGCGGCGATCTGTGATCCACTCCAAAATGTAATATCTCTTCCTGGGGCCAAGCTGCACCTATCCAGCGGGTATCATGGAAATCGGATGCTGTGTTAAGCTATTAGACCTCACTTCCTGATTACGCAAGGTTGCGTTGATGTTGGGTGGCGGCCATGTTAAATTGTGCCCATTGACCCTTAGGGGGTGTGCACATTAAGTAGAATGTGAAAGGGATGATGCTTTAAGCAATTAGACCTCACTTCCTGTGTATGTGGCGCCCTGTGATTCAGATCATCTCCAAACTGTAATGGACTCCACCTTGGCCTGTGCTACACCCCTTCATCATTAAGCAATTAGACCTCATTTCCTGTGTACATGGCGCCCTTCGCAACGCCCCGTTATTCGGATCCGCCCCAAAAATTCATGGGGTCGTCGTTGATTGATACTACACCCTTCCGCCGGGTTTCATGAAAATCGGTCTGGTAGTTTTTGCGTACACAGACAAATTTCATGTGTACGTAGTGCCCTATGTGGCGCCCTGTGATTCGGATCATCTCCAAACTGTAATGGATCCTTCCTTGGCCCGTGCTACACCCCTCCACCAGGTATCATGAAAATAGGATGATGTGTTAAGCAATTAGACCTCATTTCCTGTTTACGTGGCGCCCTACGCGGCGCCCCATGATTCGGCTCCGCCCCAACATTTCATGGAGTGGTCGTTGATCAATACTACACCCTTCCACCAAGTTTCATGAAAATCAGTCCAGTAGATTTTGTGCAATCTTGTACACAGACGAACTAGCATAGCATAAGGCGCTTCAAGTGCTTCAAGTGTTTAAGCCCTGAACTGTCACCTTACAGACAAAATGCAATACATTGAGTGAAGGAAAAACAAATTTCACATCACCTAACCTACCGTATATCTCTCAATAAGCTAATCAAGCTGTAACAAAACTAAGTTACCCATGATGGTGCTGCCACTCGTCTGTCAGACAGCCTGGAGGCTTTTGAACGCCCTCTGAGCTCTTCCAGCCAGGCAAGGGAAAGGACTGCAAACCATCACCCAATCAGCAAATGAGTCCAGCCCAATTTGTGTTGACTGACAGAAAACCACACCCTTAAGAACAGTGTTATTATGTCATTAAGTGTTTTTATGAAATCAGAAAGGGGGACTTATTTAATTATTGAGTACCTTTTTTAAACATTTCCATATGTCTGTATTTGTTAATTTATTTCATAAAGGCACATTAAAATACAACACATTTATTGTGTTTTGGCATATAAAGTCCTACATAAGGTACAAGTTAAAAGAAGCAATTCCCTCACTGTACTGTATTCACATTCACA
>CABFOS010103440.1:5296-21750 GCA_900660315.1 Diretmoides pauciradiatus
AGCAAGCAGTTCAGTTGGCGTCATCTCGGGAGTGGGGAGTGGACCACGTAAACATCAACACTGCCGGGCTGGATCCTGAGGGTGGGGAACCACATAGACACCAACACTGCCGGGCTGTATCCTGAGGGTGGGCATGAGCATGCTTTGCTCATGACCCCCTTTCAGAAATCACAATTGTCTGGATGAAACATTGGTGCATCAGACGACCACTATCCAAACTGTGTCTGTTACATTGGCTCTGTGACACCATTATACAAGCACATGTCGGTCCACTTTATCAGTGTTTGTTTGCCACGACCCATAGCTGGATCATGTCAAAGTCATTACAGTAGTCTGAACAACAGCCTACAAATTTAAGTCTGAGTCACAAGAGAAAAATCAAACAATTATATCTACATACAGGCATGAGCAGGCTGGCGACTCTCCAGTAAAGATATATTATTTTACTATGGCATGGTCTATTTTTATTCCATACTAAAAGAACCAAGTTTGAACAGAGAGTGTTGTGCCTCTTCATCCCTCTGGACTTACCACCCATTTAAACACCCATAACCCCATTTTTCTCTTTGTCGCAACATTTGGGTCCCCACAGAAAAAAGTTTGAATACTACTGCCCCACAAAGTTTAGAACTGAACTGTGCTCTTACTTGAAAAAGGCGATGAGGAGGTTGACCATTAGTATATACTGTACAAAGAGGTAGACTGCTTGTAGGAGAGGAGTCAGCCACACTCCTGCTGCACACAGGTGCCGTACCTCATTTTCAGTGGTATTGGCACACACTGTGGAGAGAGGGTACCTATTAAGATACATACACATATGCACAATCTAAGACACTAAATAATATATTGATATATACTCTATATAACTCTATATTTTATATTCTGTGTGCACTTCAAGGTTCACTCTAAAGGCAAACAGGTATGGATAGATTTGAAAGAAATAGAGATGGACAACACTGTCTTCAGCAGAGATGGACATTGTCAAATCAGTCAAATGTAAGATAGATAACATAATAGAGCAAACAATATATTTTAACTTTTGTTTTGAGCCGTTGGTAGAACTATCCACAGACACAGAGTTGGATGACCTCTGAAGAGAACAGTTATAGGGTGTTTTTAGTTTTGACAATCATGGATTGTGCAGCAACTCAACAGCAGGAAGGTGGCACTATATTTTTAGCTCTGGCAATATAAAAAGACAAACAATATGCACCATTTCATGGCTTTTACTTGAAATTTTTGCTATAATTTTAATGGAAACAGAAATTAGAAGTCTGCCTACATAGCCGATCATATTGAAGAAGCTCAATCAATGGTACTGTGAGGTTGCAAATTTGCAAGATTTGACACAAATCAGTATAACCGTGATTTGTTCAGGAGAATGTTTACAATGTTTGTGCTAAACTGGAATGTTGGAACCCTGATTGTTCCGTTTGCATTCTACTGTGTTCTATTTAACTGTGGCTCTATTACATGCTCACAACAGCAGCACTACTGACTAATTAACGCCTGACAATTCACCACTTCCTCCCTTACCGGGCTCAGCTCATAATGACTGTGATAAACCACATGATGAATTACAACACTATACGAAACCTCAGGATGCCAACTCAAGTTACGGTGCACAGTTTGTCCCACCTCAGATTTAAATGGCCCCGACTCAACTGATGAACACTTAATCATGGTCTTTTATCCAGACCACTTACAGGTGAGTCGAGACAGTCAATACTATGGTGAAGCAAAAAGTCCCATCCTTTCCAAAGAGCTCAGCACTGGCTGCTTCTGTGTGTGAACCATGTGTGAAAGGGGTGGTGAGGGTCACAATGATTAGGCCGTCGTGGGTTTGATTTCCAGTGCTTTTTTGAGTGACAATCAGCTGCCATGCTGTGGTGAGAAGCTTCGAATAAAAACGTCCTTACCCTCGTAATCTCCCCTACCATCCTCATCGTCCTTACCGTCGATTTCATAGGCATACACTTCCCCGTACATCATCCAGTACGGTTGGAAGACCACATCTTTGGCCAGCGTCCAGCTGGGCTCCTCATTTGGGTAAAGAATGGCTTTCCTGGGCACACCATAACTCAGCAGGACTATAGCCATTATTACCACAATATAAAACATGTTGGCCACCTGGAACAGATGTCACACATACTGAATGAAGCATGTGACTAATGGTATTATCATACTTGAAGTGATATTTAATTTGTGTAGAACATTTACAGTGCATATACCTCTACCCGTACCTTCCCTCAGTCAGTTCTTACTTTGTTTTGAAAATCTCATCTAAAAAATGCACGAGGTCCGCACTCAAAAACGTCGTTTGTTCTTCCTTATTTATTAAAAAAATGTCATAGTGCAGTTATAACACTATGACTTTTTTTTTGTGATCTGGATAATGGTATATGTGGATTTTTCGTAAAGTAGTTTTTGTCTGTTTTCCAATTACTAATAGACAGCTGGGGGAATAAAATCCTTAAGGCCTGTGAAGACCAGTAGATCCCCAGGGCAGATAATGTTGGAGGATTGACTACACCTTCTGGCAATCCAACTTCTACGAATGTGTGCATGACACAAAATTTCAAAATGTTCTAGTTAAAGCTGCATTATGTAACTTTACAAAATTTGGTCTTTGGCAGCCCCAAGTGGCAGCGAGAAGTAACCAAGCCACTAGCTCACTCGTCGCTAGAATGCGTGCGGCTCCTACGTTTCGATTCGTCACTCGTTTCCCACCAGAGTACCTGCCAAACTCAAGTTAAACTCCAACTTCATTGAGGTCAATGAATTAATCTACAGCGGCTCAATGAAAGCGGATGGGCCAGTCGTCTCTGTTGCAGCGCCACTTCATAAACTACACTGATAAGGTACTTGCATTTTTACATTAAAAAAAGTTACATAATGCAGCTTTAAATCTAGTATCACTTTAAAAAAAAGAGGAAAAAACACAGAATTCACATATTATCTATTATCTTAGATATGTTATCCAATATTGGTGAACACACAATTATGTATCAGTTCAAGGTGAGCCATCACTTCAAAGTTTATGATTAGGATTTCAAAACCACAGCATGGAGCACAGTGGGAACCGGATAGGAAATGCTAAACATGATACTGGTAAGACTAGTGGCGAAGTCTGATAGTTCTGAAACTGATGGGCCCACTTAGAATATAGTGCATTACAATACCTGGTAACAGCATGTAGATGAATAATGCTGCCTAAATGTGAATGTTCAGATTAATATGAAATTAATACTAATATAATAATTATTTGACAGCAAAACCCCCACCACTCACAGAAAAAAAGTAGTTGTATTCAAAGCATTTTTAGAAAAGCAAACAAACTGTATGCTAATTGTACTTGGCAATTAAAATGCACATCATTATGATCATAATATTATGATTATTATAAGAACTCACCATTTTAGCAATCATCATGACGTATGGTCCTGCTTGCTGGTTCACAGCCAGGATATCTAGGAGTCGCACGTACCAGAAGATGATATTGAGACAATAAACAGTCCTCCCGGGGACAAAGGCATCCCCTCCACCCAATCTCAGGCCAAAGCCCACAAAGAAGGTCACAATGGCCAGAAAGTCGGACACATTGAAATAGTCACTGAACCACACTTTTATCTTTTGACTTATCTTTCCCGCTTCGGACATAAACATCTGAAAAAATAGGAAAGGAATAAAGGATAAGGGGGAGATGAGTCAGTGCACATGAGATACTTCTTTTAGGTTTTGTTAAGGTTTAGTTCATTTGCACTTAAGAATGATTAAAGCTCAAAAAATAAGAAATCCTAAGGGGTCAATAAAATCTTCTTTGAACTGATTTTCCAAAATGGGTTCAAAGACCAAAACCAAAAGTGGGTTGCAAAATTAAAATTGATCTATAAAGCATAGTGAAAGAAACCGGGACCTATAAAGCTAATGTCTAAGTTATGCTGCAATATAATTTCCAAACTCCCTCTGCTAAATGAGGATGTGTTCACACCTAGCATGTTTGGAGTGTTTTATCTGAACTCTGGACCATTTACTCCTTTAGTTTGGTTCATTTGAGCAACAATGCCACTCAAACTCTGAGACTGGCTGAAAAAGCGAGTCTCAGTCCTACCCCAAAATGCAAGGTTTTATTGATACGAGCAGACAGACATTGACGTCTGCTAGCAGTTAGTTACTCATGCTTGGAAGACGTAGCATAAGAAAATTAACTGAGGCAAAACTGAGGTCTGGACTGATGCTCATATTCAGTTATTTCTTGGTGGCGTCATAACCGGTATGAACACCAGAGAAAGCAAACTATGGAAAAGTCCACCATGCGTAGCTAAAGTTACAGGGACTGGAATAGGATTAGTTTGGAATCTGATTAGTTTGACAGGTTTCTCCAATATATAAGCTACTTGGGAGTCCATGTGACTTCTGTTTACAAGTCCCGGTTTTCCTAAATAAACCAAATACAAAAATGAACCCATTTAAACTTTTCCACTATAGTTTGGACCAAAGACAAACAAACTGTAGGTGTGATCGCACCCTAAAATACTGTAGGTGGGGAGTGTAAAAAAAAGGATATAATCTCTGATTAACCTATTATTATTATTGTAAAAATCACGTTTTAACACCACTGCTCTACTTACCTCTCTGATTTTCTCAATGGCCGATGTAAAAATGTAGAGGATGACAACCCACTCTTGAGGAGAAGGCCAAACAGGCATTTTCACCAGGACCACGTAGGAGTAGAACATCAAGAAGCCCAGGTAGAAGAGCTGACAAGACACAACCAGAAGACTCATATACAACTCAGATCAACAACGTTAAAGAAAGGAAA
Organism: Diretmoides pauciradiatus; assembly: GCA_900660315.1. Taxonomy (NCBI): domain Eukaryota; kingdom Metazoa; phylum Chordata; class Actinopteri; order Trachichthyiformes; family Diretmidae; genus Diretmoides; species Diretmoides pauciradiatus. The sequence goes on from CABFOS010103440.1 coordinate 10,119, forward strand.
AGACTTGTTGTTAAGCAAGGTACTCAACCTTAGTCCAAAGAGATAACGCCAAATTTTAACTCCAATAGAAATGATGACCAAGGGGGAAGCACAACCAGAAGACTTGGTCACAGACATAAAATTACAATTAAAGTGATTATGATGAAGTAGCCTCAACAGCAAAACACACAGGCAGGAGTGAGGGCGACCACTAAAAGCACAGCAAACACTGCCAAAACAGGTAGGAATCCCATATGTACCACAGTACACTATTTCCGTACACAAAGTATATTGCTGAATAGTACAGTAAAGGTCAATTCAGTTAGGAAACGCACACACAAGCTTTCTGCTACCTCATTGCCATATATGCACACGTAGCTTAAGTTCTTAGATCTATCTATATCTCTTTTACTGCAGCCTAAAAACTGAATCTACCCATAGAATTGTGAATTAGTTTTCAAACTTCTAGAAAGACTGTATAATGTGGACAAGGAGACTGGGTTGTTCTCAACACTGTCCCAGTCCTAGAGAGGGGCCTCCTCTCAAACATATTTTTAGAAGAGGTCAACCAAGGCACTCAAAGGGACTGAACCTCATCATGACACTTTGAGTCGGGACCAAATAGCCTGCCATTTCCGCTGGGCCTCTGAGACCTTGGCTCTCAGCTGGGGCTTGTTAGCTGTGTGGTCTTCTCGATCTCAAGCAAGATTCCCAATAACTGGCAAGTCTTTCTTCGGACGGGGGCGTGCATGTGTGTGTGTGTGTGTGTGAGGGGGTGATTGGTGAGGGTTTTACATGTGAACTGAGTGTGTTCACTGTGTAATCACTGTGAAATGCACATAGTTCAAGAATGACCTTTCTGTCATGACAGCCAGACGGACAGCCTTACATCGTAGCGGTGAACTGGCCAATTTATCAAAAAAGTGGCTATTGGCCGCCTGGCATGGGAACTGCACTGCCCTCAACCACAAAGTGCTGCGGAGGGTCATGCGGGCAGCTGAGCGCACTAGTGGACATAAGCTTCCCTCCATCCAGGATATATACAATGGACAGCGTGTCAGCAAAGCCCCTAGGATCATCAGAGACCCCCAACCACGGACTGTTTCAGCTGTTACCGTCTGGCAAGCGGTACCGCAGCCTCAAGACCCAAACCAGCAGGTTACAAGACAACTTTTTCCACCAGGCAATCAGGCTCATAAACAATATTGAACACTAACAGCCTGGGACCTGTCACACACACACACACACACACACACACTATTACCACTGATGCTATTTCTATTTTATTGTTTTATTCTCTATTACTATTTTGTTACTATTTTATTGTTATTGCTGCAAAGTCGAGGACCCAGAACACAAGACAATTTACTGACTTTACCTGTACTAGTTACATAATAAAGACTCTTGAATTTGGATTTGCTAGAACAAAGGCAAACATTACAAACTAGTTTTTGCACGTCCTCATGCAAATGAAATCACCCATCTAGGGAACATTGATGGAAATTAGTTTAAGCTAGAATCATTGGCAAAAATATCAGTTGAATTTTATTACATTGTGTTTGTATCGTTCCTATACAAAAACAAGTACAAGCCACAGACATTTTCCTCCCAAATAAACCACTTTCTGAGGCATAAATTCCCCCTTAGACGGTGTTTGTGCTCCTCAGGGAGAGTTCTCTGGGATCCACACTGCCTTTCACAGCGTCATTATTCACCAGACTTGACTAAATGTTCCGTTCAGAGCACAGGATCGACTATACTGCCTACAGTAATGTGGGAAAGTTTGGCAATGCGCAATGGTAAAGTGTATAGGCGCAAACAAACACAGTCAGACAAGGACTGTTTCTTGAAGCGAGATCAAAGAGGTCAGACTTCGTAAAAATTGCTGAACCTTAACATGTGACGTCTAAAGTGTTGGAAAACCAGGTATTAACCCTGGAGCACAAGCTCGTTTGTGTTGAGATCAGGATGGAGGCAAGTACAGCAGATGTAGATAAGCTCTGTAGACTAGCGGTTTCAGTGATGGTATCAGCACATCCCACTCCTGAGCAACCTGACAAACAACACGGCCTCTGCCAACAGACCTAAATGATAATGCCTGGGTTCCTGAGAACCAGCCTTAGGCCTACATATACTGTATGTATATGCATGAGTGAGTGAGAGAAGATGAGTGAGTGTGCATGGGTGAATGTGTGTGTGTGTGTGTGTGTGTGTGTGTGTGTGTGTGTGTGTGTGGCTTAAATACTACTGTTGCTTTCATTTCATTGTAAGTCTTTCTGGTTATGAGTGTCAGCTAACTGCACAACCTTGCATTTTCACTGGGCGGCTATAGATTTTGTGTGCGAGATTGAGTAGTATTTAATGATGTGTGTATGTATTTAGTGGAAGTAAGTTTGCATGTATTGGATGTATGTATGCATATGATTGAGTGTCCTCTCCTGCATACCGTGTTGGACCAGAACTTGACAATGGGAGCGTGGTAAAAGGCATAAATCTTCCTGGTTAGGGGCAGCTTCCTGGAGCGAACGTGCGTCTCCGTGTCATTCTTTACCTCCACTTGGTCGTGGGCTCTGGCCTCTTTGAACACATCCTGCATAGAGGTTTAATAGGCAACAATGTAAAGAGGGAGAGAGAGCAAATAAGTGAGTGAGAAAACAAGAGATAAAAACGCAAAGCAAAAAAAAGAGATAAAGACTGAAAGCAAGACCAAAGGGGTTCAAAATTAAAACACAAAGTGGTGAATGTAATATAACCAACTGATCAATAGTGGTTCAACCCTATACCCAAACCGTTTACATTTCCTGTTCTAAACAACCGGTGTCCCGCCTCCCTGGAAAATCATCTGCTGCACAGGAAGTGATTTTTATGTTTTATGTTTCTGGCAGCAGCAACAGCGGTTTGTTTGGAATAGAAGCAGAACTTGGTAGTTACGCTGAGAAGCAATAGCCGCCATGGCTGAACAGACAAAGAAAAGACTGGTAGCTACAGAAACAGAGGTCACCGTACCGGCCAGACTGTTTGACTGCCAAGTGATCTCTGAGAGGCGCAGTGCAAAAACACAACAGCAATGAGCGCTTAGCACCAAAGATGTCACTAAAACCACAGAATTTGTGGATTACCACTTGAAACAACAGCTATTATGTGTGTGTGTCTAACAGAGTATGGAAATGTCAGCAAATGTAAGCAAAAGAAAAAGTCAAAGAAAGAACAAAAGAGTGGACAAGCATAAAAAATAAAACAAAAAAAGAGAGAGGGACCAAGAGAATCAACCATTTGGATATCGTCGGCCATGCTCTGGAAGTTGTGTTCACTGTCCTCCATGGTCATCTGGTGGTCATCCTGGCTCTGAGGGATGTGAGCCATCTCAGCCTTGGATTTGTATTCCAACAGTAGGATGGCAGGAGGCACCAAGATACTCAGGATCACCTACAGACAAGCACACATGCACGTGGGTGGGTACTGCTCCATTCGTTTGACACTGAACCATCCAAATTATTAAATGCCTAAACCTAATTCTGACCCTAAATGTGACCCTCGAGCATTTTCTTTTTTACCCCATTTTCTCCCAATTGTTCATGTCCAATTCAATACCCCCTGCCTAAGCGGTCTCGGTCGCCGCTTCGCCCCCCACTGTCGGTCTGGGGAGGGTGCAGACTAGCACATGCCTCCTCCGATACATGTGAAGTCGCCAGCCACTTCTTGTACACCAGCCGGCGAGGAGTTTCACCGGGAAGGCATAGCGCGTGCGGAGGACGTTATCCTCCCCAAATCCGCTCCCCACCAACAGGCGCCCCGACCAACCAGTAGGAGTTGCTAGCGCAGCGACCAGGACAAATCCCCGTGTCCGGCTTCCCACCCGCAGGCGCTGCCAATTGCGCCACCGAGCCAAGCCGGTAGCAACCCCAAGGATCGAACCTACGACCTCGGAGTTGGTAGGCAGCGTCTTTTACCGCTGCACTACCTGGGCGGCCCCGATCCTCGAGCATTTTCAATGTCCGTACACATTTTCATGGTATTCTTGTGAGGACTGTTTGGACAGCGAGGGCTTCTAGAAGACAGAACTATGCTAATAGCACCTCACAAAAATAATACCTCCCTGTTTTGTGGCCTTCCACTAATTAACACATTTGCCTGTTCTTGATTGATTGTTTTGAATGGTGCTCATGAACGGTGTATTATATAATTCAGGTTACCGCCTGCTGAAGTATTTCCCACAATGCAGCAAAGATGCAAAAACATCGGATCGTATTGCTCACCCAAAACAAACAAGAGAGAGCAATTACAGTACATTTATTATAATTTATAAGTATTCAAATCCAAATAAGAGCCAGTTTAAAACCGCAACAGGATCTGGCAACCGATGCAGGTGAGAGGTCTTAGAGCAAATCCAGCAGCAAAATTATTTTCAATTAAATGGCACATAGTTCCAGTTCTGCGTCATTCGTAATTTGTTTGGCATCAACACCTAATGGAAGGTCACGCGAGGCTTGACACGTGTTCATCAATGTCAGTGGTGTAACAGTTATGAAGCTCTTGTTCAGGTGTTATGAATGTGTTATTATAACTTAGGAGGTCATGTAATGATGCTGTACTTTGTAGCAGGAGTAGCAAACCCAAGATAAATATAGGACAGTACCATTATTCTATATAGCATGACGTAAATATCCAGATAGAGGGGCATTTTAAAACCTCAACAGGAAATGAAACTGATATTGGGAGTAGATCCAAGAGCAAACCCTGGTTCCAGTACTGACACCACCTTCTGTTACAAAACAATCTACTGTACCTTGTACCAGGAGTTTTTGCGCATGTTCAGCCGTCCCATCCACATGTCTGACAGCAGCAACTGGGTGCAGGTATGAGCCACAAAGGGCCGTAGGTGGGAGGAGACGGCCAGCTTCAGACAGGTGGAGTTACTCCAGTTCTTCAGCTCGTAGGTCAGCAGCTTCATGGCCATGGTCTCGTCCTGCCGGAACGACTGCTCCAGCAAGTCCACCGCCAACGTCCCAAACTCACTGGAAAACATCCGCAATGTTTATCAATTACATTTATACCTTTATTTTATTTAAAAAGGAACATCTGGAATTCTGTTGCTACATTAAAATTACCACCAATTGAAAAATTTTGGGATGAACCAACCAGTTTCATCACATAGAATTAGTGTATTTCCTGCCCTAATTAGATAATACGTAATTTGGATTTTTCTTTCTTGGAATATCACCTCTGAGATAAACATGTGTCTGTACAGTGTTGTTCACACTGGTGCTAATACCACATACCTATTCCTCCATAAAAGCCACAGGACACTTACTTGGAGTACTCCTTGAGCTCATCCGATGTGTCGTCCACCACATCGCTCTTCTTGGCCTCGTATCCCATGGAACGACAGAGCTTGCAGGCCACCAGGGCCTTGGCCATGTTCTCCTCGCCATGCTGCCAGAAGAACAATGACATCTTCTGCCGCTTCATCAGCACGGCCCACACCAGCAGCTCGTTGAAGGGGTAGGGGAACCGCCGTGTCTCCGGGTCGTCTATGTCCACGATTTCTTCCTTGCTCCTCTTTTTGTTCTGCTCGATGGAAGACTCCAGCTGACAGGAGGAGGGAGAAAGAGGGTTAGGAGGAGACACCACTGATTGCAGGTGTACAGTATGATAACTATATCTATTTTTTTTCCATTTAGTATTAGCTCTTCAGATGCAGTGCCAGCAGCCTTTTTGTGTCTCCACTTATATATCTTCACAAGACAACAGAGCCATGAGAGCAAAAACATTCTGTGGGGCCATCAGACAAAACTTTACCCCAGTTGGTCTGACGGTCGGTACTATAATTAAAGAGCAACTCTCTTGCATGTGGGCATGACCTAGTACATGGGTTTATATGTACAGGTCAACAACACCAAGACCTCTATTTTGAACATGCACACCAACTTTCATGCATAAGCTACAAGGCATTTGGAGGCATGTTATGTTCCAGTCTAATGACTGCTTTGTTCCTTTAATTGAAAGGTGGGGGTTTACCTTGGGTTTGTATGGCTGTGCGGTCTTGATGAAGTGGTTGTGTCTGGTCTTCTCCTTCTTGTCAGCCTGGATGCTAAAAGACTCATGACTTTTCCTCAAATGAGAGCCAGGACCTGCTGTGTGGCGCCCGGACCTCTGTGCAAGACAAACAATACATGTTCATATTTGGTTTACTTGCATCCACTGAATTATACTACAATTTACACTGGATTCAATAAGTAACAATTAAAGGTTCAACATGATTTAAGGACTAAGAAATAAAGAAAGAAATAATAATTAGGAAATGTAATGACTAAAATGCCATTTCATTTAGACAGTTCTATTTATTTTTTGTGAATGTTAATCTTTGCAATAAATATTGTATAAAAAGTTCACGGCATCCTCTAGCAGTGATGACACCAATTTTTCCAGGGTTTTTCCAATGCTTTTTATCCGTTTTGATCTGATATCCTGAACATAAGGTTTCCTGGAGCAGGTTAGCATGGTGATCTACCCGCTATAAAGTGAGCCACCTTCATGAGAAAAATCTAGACTTCTAGATCTCACTTTGTGAGACACATCCCTGGTTCTCCTTCACCCCCCCCCCCCCACACACACACACACACACACACTGTTACCACTGCTTCACACACCCTATAGTTATGTTTTCTCTATTTGCCATGTGGTCTCCCTCATTATGTTACCCTCCCAGTGTGGGGTCGTAACAATGCCTGAGCTACAACTAGACGGCATCTAGAGTGCAAACCTCCAGGAACACTGAACAATTCTCCAATTTGCTATTACATCCAAAGACATTCCTATCACTTAAATTTTAATTGATTTATTGAGCCTGCAAACAATCAAGTCTCCGTCTCTGTCGGTTTCATAGTTACGGCAAAAGCTTTTGAGATATCCTTCCAACAGATAAACCAACCAACCAAAAGGGGCAAAAATATAACCTCCATGATGTAAGTAATAATTCTACATGTCTAACTTTGTCTCTATTTCGTTTGTGTCGGCACAGACAGTGTGACATGAATGAACACCCTCTGTTTGACGAATACCATATACTGCATCATAGACACAATGAATGAATTGTGATTAGTTCACTAACTTTTAGTGCTTGACAGGGTTAAATCTGGTATTTTGTTCAAGAAAAATTTCCATGGGCAGGTCACCCTAATATTAACATTATATGGAAAACAGTGACATAGTTTGTTTCTTAGCCTGCTGAACCACCCGGAGGCTCCAAGAGCTGCCACAGCTCCAGCTTACCCTACTGTGGCCATGGAGATTGTTGTAAATGATCCGGAAGCGTTTCCTGGTGTAGTTGCACCTGTAAGTCCCGCCCATCAGGTACTCAATGACCAGGCCCACATCAATCAGAGTGATCTTATAGTTTGGGGGCAGGTTACCCTGCAAGAAGTTACAGCAATGATATGAGCAATAGAATTGACTTTGCCTGCCATCACGTGATGAAATGTTGGATTGGACTGATTACCTGTTTGACATCCCTAACCAGGTGGAGGAGAGTTGGGTTGTTGGGAGGTTGCTTCTAAAAGAGAGGAAAGGAAGACAAAGAGTTTAAAACTATAGTCGCCTTCCTCCTATTTTGTGTATTACAGTGTTGCAGAAAGCTGTGGTGTGAGTGAATGCAAACATTTGTATGTGTTTGTGTGTGTTCGCAAGTCTGTGTTGTGTCAGACTCTGTTGAAGCCAAACCAACAGTATGTGTTTATGTTACCGTGTTGTAGAGCTCCTCCAGCCGGTTGATGGTGAGGAAACGGTGCATGCTCACACCATTTTCTATAAGTAACTTGACAAAGTCTACCCTGTCCATCACTAGTGCATCTAGCATTGCCTGCTCCAGAGAGCCCACCTAAACACATACACAAAGAAAAACAAATTATTATAAAAGTGTTATCTTTTCTATCAAATCATTATTAAGCAGAGAAAGAGGATACATGGGAGCACCAAAGATAAAGCAATATAAAAACAGCCCCAAACAAATATTATCTTCCCTTTCCATTCACACAAGAGCCAGGACTTCCCAAATTTTTAATATAACATAACCACTGAGGGCTGCTTATGGAGACGACTCTAATAGGGTTCATGTTACAGTCAAGACAAATGGTTCATGGCAGCCAGCCCAACTTTGGTCCCCTGGCTCTTCTGACTGCATTTTCTGGGCAGCAGAGATGCTGGGGTTATTCTGGGCAAGTCTAAAGGTTTGGGTCCGATGTTAAGCTAAGCAAATATTCCTGAAAGCTGTGGCTTGCACAGACACACACACGCACAAACAAACACACAGACGTACCAGGAGCTGCTGTCCGTACACAAACACATGATTCTTGGCAATGTCTACGCGGTCCCAGGCCAGAGTCAGGACAAGCTGATCGAAGGCAGACGCATTTGTGCCTGGAGCAAAGTAGAAAAACGCACACAGACACACACACAGACACACATATATTAATGTTGTATTTCCTGTTAGCTAACCAGTAGGATTAGAGGGGGTTCAATCCAAGTAGAGCAGGGCCAGGACACAGGAAAGTAATAGTCAATTACACAGTAATACAGCATCCCAGCAGATTAGACTACAAAATAAATCCCATCTGGACTGCTGGTCTCTTCCACAATAATCTGGTTTATTGTCTGATGACAATAAGTGTACTCAATTGACTTTTGAATAGTCTGATCTTGTTGGCAGTCTATCTGTCTTTAACGATCCATACTATAGTTGAGTTTACAATAATGATCCCTCCAAAACTGACCACTACAGTGTATTTCTAACCAACTAAATGTGTTGCCTTATATCCTGCATGCTCCAAGTGAATTCAATCCTATCAGGAAAGGGGAGGATCTCTATATGCCATTCATTAGTCTTTTAAAGACTTGAAAGCCTTCGTTCCCTTCAGGGTCCTATTGAGGATGAGTTACTGTTTCACCAAGATGAATACACCTTTGGCAGAGTGTCTCAACCTGTTTCTCCACAAGATTGATCAGTTTAAAAAGTTGCCCTGGGTTAGTCACTAGCACATTCCTGGCTTTTGTCTCAAAGAGAAGTAACAGGAATGAGGGTGGACAGCCAGCGCAGTGTTGATTATTTGAGTAGCAATTGTAAAAAGAGGAAAAACACAAGACCAACACAACACCTCTATTCATTTTGTGACATTAGTTCCACTTGCTGAAGTGGCAGTACAATGATCTATTCTTGGTGAAAAAAACAATTCCAAACTCAGAGTGTTGAAACAACTGCAGATCAAATAAAATGTCACAAAATGCAGAAGAGGGTGAGAGTATTTCTCCTCTTTTCATTCAGTCGCTCATAGCAACAAAATAGTGCAGGTACAGAACCATTACAACATAAGGGGAACAGAGTAAGGATTGTAGGTGAATACCAAACAGCCTCTGCACTCTGTCTGAGAAAGGGAAAGAGAGAGAGAATTCAGAGTGCAGAGAGAAAGAGAGACAGAGAGCGACGCAGAAAAAAAAAGAAAAAAAAGACTGACAGTGTTGAAAGAACGAGGCCCTGTGAATAATGGCAACATGATCTCAGGAACACAAAAAGAAGGGCACACAGGGGGGACTCTGTTCTCAAAACATATCTATATCGATATGAAAACACAACAAAGTCTCAAACTCTCCACTTTCCAATGCCAACAACATCCTTCTGAATCCTAACATTGCAGCATATGAAGAGATTGAATCAACTTTAGGTAACTTTTGCTCGTAGGACAAGGTTTATCAAAGAAGTAGGAAGAGTGGAGTCCTCTACTAACCTTTGAGTAACGCCCTCAGAATGGCCACGTCAATGTCCTGGTGATCATCTGAGCTGATGTGAAACACAGTGATCTGTTTCCCATGGAAGAGGATAGCACGCATCATTATTTTCCCACAGACAGCATGCTGATTTTTAAATTGTCTGATGTGGCATCCAACTAGCAGTGGGAATTTAAACTGATTTCACTGACGTTTAACTAAATATGAGATATGAGAATGTCTGAATTAATCCAATAATGGAAATGCAGCAAAACTATTTGACAACTGCACAGTATGTCTCAGCTGTTCCCCTCTGGTGTTGTTTTGGCTATTAAATTGGTGGCTCTTTTTTAAATATACAATGATTTGACCATTTAATGTGTATTTTAACATATTTATGAAGAGTTTGACCTCATTTCCCCCCCTAATTTTAGCTCATCATTGTTGTAATCTAGGAATTTAAGCTTATTCTGCTCTTGCACTCATTGTATGATAAGAGCATAAGTAAAATGCCTAAAATGTGAAATGGAAAATTTGTAATCCTAATCCTAGTATGAAAGCCTGGTGGTCAAAAGGTTAAGTGGGCACAAATTTACCAGTTCTTTGCTTTTCATGCACTCCATCAGAGTCTGGAAAAGATGGATGGCATCGCTGTGGCTGAAGTTGAAGGTTTTCTTGATAGTTGCGATGATGTCAGCCTCCACTCCATCAGGAAGACCTCTGTAAAGGATTACAACAAAGTTCTAGTTACTGTACACTCCCACTGTGCGCCACACTGCTCAAACACACACGACAATAGAACATCGTATGTACATACAGTGGGGTCCAAAAGTCAGAGTCCACTACAAAGAACTCATTTCATCATTCATCCAAAACTAATCCTTTTTTTTTGGGTCAAATTATATTTCTCAAACAAGACTATATAATTTTCAAATATAATGTAATTAAGAATTTTTAATATTTCATATCAACATCAAGTCAAATCAAATTGAAAGTACTAGCAGTAGTGACAATAAGTTATTATATTGTCATATCAAAAAAAAACGCACTTTATAATGTGTTACTATTTGAATTGTATACTGTATATGGTCACAATTTGAGTATGTATTCTTGAATAAAAAGTATGGAGTGAGAAAAAAAAAGAAAAAAGTTTTTGATAAATGATGAAAACAGTTCTTGGACTCAGACTTTTGGACCCCAATGTACTGTATATGGGAAGTGCTTTAGTCTACTCAAGGGTAGCCTTAATGTTAGAGACAATTCTGTAACTAGAAGATCACAAGTTTGATACCAGCAACAGCCATTTGTCCTGTCCAACTGTCCTTCCGCAAGAAACTGAAGCCCTCGCTGCTCACTCATAAACTGCTTTGGATAAAAGCATCAAATGCCTAATATGTAAATGTTTTGTCCACAGTACAGTATGTTTTGCATTGCCCATGTGTAGGGTACGTGATAATATATCTCTGAACACTTACTACTTAGCAATTAAAATGATTCTGGTAGGGCATGACACACAACTTGGCAGACTGTCAGGCCGTGTTTCCACCTGGCATTAACATGCGTCCTGAGTGATCCGATCATTGAAGACGCATGTTAATACCAGGTGGAAACAGCCTCAAGACGCATAAATCCGATGTCTAGATCCGATAGCTCAGACCACATTCGGAGGGGGTCTGGACCGCATACATATAGTAGTGGAGACGCATTGAAGGACCGCCTACTCGTCCGCTTAGCAGAAGTACTTACTCACTCATAAAATAAGACATTTGACACATGAATTAATAAAATGCATAATCTGGGGAAGAGGCAGGAGCGAAAAAACCAACAGCCAATCAAAGTTCAAACCAAGTCAAATGATTGGAATGACCGAGCTGTCTGTCAAACGAGTCAAGACGTG
>CABFOS010103476.1:0-10515 GCA_900660315.1 Diretmoides pauciradiatus
GTAACATCACTGTCTGTTTTCAGAGTTTCTGGGCCCTCATTCACACACACGCTGCTGTGTGTCTCTCATGCACACACATTCTTTGTGTGTGGCAAAGCCTCTTCACGTCCAGGTGGGACAGTCTGTGAATGGCTGTGGTTACTTTGGCACTCACACACAACTGTAGTTTTGTGATATCCTTGAGGGTCCTACGTGCTTGAGGGTTGAGTAATCACACTCATCATAACTGGATCAGTAAAAAGGAAGTAAAATCGTTGTGAGGTACTCCAATGTTCTCCTCATTGTACAATCCTGAGCTGCTGGCAAATGTTACATTACTGTGCTGTTGTGACGTTACCGCTCAAGAGATAAAAGAGTCAACCCCATAAAATCAAAACACCAGACATAAGCTAGCCCAAACCTGACTGGACCAAAGCACTGCTTGTACAACCTAGTATGCATATCATTCAGGCCAGAGAGAGCTTTTGTGATACAAGAAAATACAGATGCTAAGCATCTAGCAATAGCCATGCATTACACACATGCATAGTAGCTTGAAAACAATATAGCACCCCCAGTTTTTATTAGCGACGATAGAGTTGGGTCTCAGGTCATGAATTTTCCTTCAAGGGAAAACATCACTGAAGTTCATGGACAGAGCAGTGCAAGACCAATATTAAAACAACACTCACCCTGAGGCTTTGTGATTAGCTGATGATGACGCTGAGCAGGCAGAGTTCTTTTTGGAGAGGTCGAGGACACCGTCTGTCAGGGAAACAGTTAGAACTGGTTAGGAAGTGAGTCCTAACCAAATAACCCAATGTTTGGTAGCTCCAGGCTTTGGAATGGCCATAATCGTTGGCCACGGTCTTAGAACCTTGGAAGTAGGTAATATTTATTTACTGATTAAAATGTCAGTGTTTCTCATTGTTCTGAACAAGCAATGACTGGCTTCCCTACCTGGCAGAGGTTCCCTCTCCTCCTGACTGCGGCTCACTGTGAGGTCAAGAGGGGCATCCGACATGTCCGACTGAGGTGAGGAGGTACCAGTGGTGAGGCCATTTGTGGTGGTGTTGAGGTGGCTCTTGGAGGCGTACTCCATGGCAAACTGATGTATCATCTTCTTCATCAGCTCCTGGGCAACCAGAGGGATGTTGGAATCACAGGCAAAGTGCTCATCTAGCAAAGAAGACAAAGACGCAAACAACAACAGGGTGGATCCTACAATTGTAAACATAATTTCCACTATTCATATTAGGTCAAAGAAAAGAAATATTTAAGAATTTGAATTAAATATATAAAATTAAATAAGCGTTGATCAATTTTCCTGCAGAATGAGACTAGGGTTGCAAAAGGGAAACTTTCCATGGGAATTAACAGGAATAAACTATTTGTAGTAGCTGTATTTACCTTGTTGTATGCAAACATAAATGTTAATATTTTCATAAGCAGACATGCATGCAAACATGTATAATAAAATTAATTAATTTAGTATTCAGTGGAACTTTAATAAATGCTTTACAACAAGAATGAATGAATGAAAATTAATGTTGAATAAAAAATGTAAATGTATGTAAAATAAAAGCATTTAGTTAGCATTTAACCCAGATTTGGTGCTCCGTGGCTGACCTGCTGGGACGGGCAGTACGCCTACTGAGCGCGACGGTTGTGCCCGTCAAAAGATAGGGCTGAGTAACTTTATTGACTGGTATTGTAAATAAAGATTCTGAAATGTTCACGCGGTACTGGTCCATCTATCCCCTCAGTCACAAACGGCTTGCTGGCAGGACAACAAATCCGTGTTGAAATCAGCAACATGAGAGGTAGTTAGCTGTTAGCAGCCGGTGGTCTGTGGTGTGTTTGGCTAATGGAGCTAAAAGCTAACTGAGCCGAGCGTGACGGCACGAGAGAGCGGCCGTCAAAGATCGGGCCAAGTAACTTGATTGACTGGTATTGTGAATAAAGCGATCTGCTGGCCCATTGACTCTCCTCCCTGCCGGTGTCGGTTAGTTTAAGTTTGTACACGAGTCTTGGCCTGCTTTAAGCTCGCTAGCGGGCCAAAATTCACATGCAAACTTTTAAACTAATCATTGTCGATATAAAATGAAGACAGTTTCAGCAACTGTATGACTTATTTCTCGCCACAAATGTTTTCAGAAACACATTTCGGTGAACTATTTTCGTAATATAACAGAAAGTTGCCAAACAAGCCGCCATGTTGGTCTGTTTTCAAATCCGCGAGCAGATGCCAAGGACACAGCCCAACGAGTGAAAGCATTAATCCAATCAGGTACAAGATAACAGATAACAGGCATGTGTCACATACAACCATCTTATCCCTTTAACTTCAGGATTTCCTGCAGCGGTCTATAGGCGCCCTGCCTTCGCTAACGTAAAGAAAATGAATATTTTTATTAAATAAAACCCCAAGAACCTTCAGGTAGAAAAGAAAAAAAGGTAGATGCTGCAAAAGCCATACACTTGATGTGTGACGCTATTGTTTAGACCTAGTTAATTGATCTAAAAACATGAGATGCAGTCAGGATCTGTCACAGCTCAGCAGATGACAGTGGTTGATTAGTTTGGTCTACCTGTCACGCCGCGGAAACTAACTGAAGTAGCGAGTCACAACGTTGAGGAAAAGGCAGAAAAGCATTTCAAGTTTTTTCCAGACGGGAAATGAAGGTCAAAGGTCCAACCATACAAAACCAACTGGGGATATGGAACAAGTTACCATACAGGAGGGCACGAGCAGCACTGCTCCTCAAGCTGCTGCGAGTGACGCTGACAGCTCTGCCTCTCTGTCTGCGTCTGATAAAAAAGGTCATCGTCGTGTCTCTGGCTGGAATCCCGAATGGATCACACAACCAGAATATATCGGCTGGCTATATAACGCGGAACAGGGTGAGTTGTAAAAATAAAAAGACCAATTACTAATAACCAATTTTCTACGGGAAACCATGAACGTGATCTTGACTAAACTGACTAGTTCTTTGTCTTGACCAAGGTGGTCATCACAACAACAGCCCCACTCAAGTGTGCCTTTCACCAATTCCACCTAAACTTCTGCTGTCTGAAGAATTATTTGTTGAGAAGTAACATTGATCAGTGGGTTAAAGTGAAATAGCCCTGGATTATGAAGAATCACAACATTTTAGATCAGATGACTTCTTCACAACACAGGGTGTCCCTGCTGCAGGCAACAAAGATTGTGACCATGCATGCAACTCAGGGTTAGAAGTTGTTCAACTCACCTTTCTTGCGGAACACTGCTTGGAGGAACCTGTGAGCCGACTGGCTGCACTCAGAGAGGGTTGGGGCCTGACAGGGAGAGTACTCAGAGGGGGAGGAGAGGGGAGAGGCGGCTGCAGGGATTTGGTCCTACAAAGAAAAGAAGAGTGAAGTTATTTTATTGATGAATGAAATATCAGTGCCTGTTTTTCTACTCCTTGGAATAACAGTGCTAGGGCTGCACAAAAGTATCAATCATCAAGATTTTGATGTTAATAAATACCCTTTTGATACTTTATATTGTTGGCATATTTAGCAATAGCCATACAATATATTGGCGTTCATTAAGCTTCTCTATATGCATTACATTGCTGCCGGTCTGGTCCTTCAGTCCAGCAAAAATATTGCACGCACAGGAAGTGATGCATCTACGTATGGCTTGACGGCCTGATCTCTGGGAAGTGCAGTGCCGAAATACCACAGCAATGAGCGCTTATCACCAAAGTGTCGCTAAATATCATTAAAATATTCTGAGATTACGACGTTAATTAAAAAAAAATATTATTTTTTCTTCCCAATTTGAGAATGAGTGCAATATCTCAACTGCATGCAGCTGCAATTACTTCCAATTTTATTTCACACAGTACCAATTCAACAAACTCGACTGATCTGCATTTGAGACCCAGGATTTTCCAATCCAGTTATGGGCGCGTTAACATAAAAGGGGCAGATTTTGTAACAAATAAGCCAATCGCATGACACATGGACAGATCCAGAGCAGTGTATTTAACATAAGATGAAACTTTATTGATCCTCGTGGGGAAATCAGGTCGTTGCAGGAGCAAAAGTAAAATGATTCAGCAGGAAAAATTAGAAAACAAAGACACATATAGAATATTAAAAACATTAAAAATTAAAATAAAAGCAATAAATTATACTATGAACAATTGTGGGGTTATGGAAACATAT
This sequence comes from Diretmoides pauciradiatus, assembly GCA_900660315.1. Taxonomy (NCBI): domain Eukaryota; kingdom Metazoa; phylum Chordata; class Actinopteri; order Trachichthyiformes; family Diretmidae; genus Diretmoides; species Diretmoides pauciradiatus. The sequence goes on from CABFOS010103476.1 coordinate 4,180, forward strand.
TTTCAACACATGGAAGTGTGGGAATGAAATGGATTACTTACATTTTCTAAGAACATACTATTATAATAAATAAATATGAGCAAAACAGTATATAATAATCTAATGAATATAATATAATAGTGAAAAGTAACAGGCTAGAGAGGATTACTGGAGAATTGCCGATAGTGTAAATGTTTCATTAAACAGGCTCGTCACTGCCCGTCACTAAGACACAGTGGTATATTTCTATTGATACAGTACAATCTATTGCACTGATCCCTCTCGGAAATCCTAATCAAATTCAGCGTACTTGCAACAGTAAATTTAATTCATTATTGACAGCTGTAGCCTGCTATTGTAAGGTATCCGCTATAGCCAGAGTGGGCAAACACCTGGAAACACTACAAACAATTATTTTTTTCATTTGTCTTTGTTCATATCTGGTTTTGTGAATGGATTTTTTTAAATTATTATTTTTAATAAATGTCCACGGTAGGAGTGATGAAGCCATTTCCCCTTGTTAACCTGATCCAGAGCAGGTTAACCATGCCTACATGAGCCACCTTTGTGAAAGTGAAAATACAAGTTCCCCAACTAATCTGGCTTCGTGAGACAGGCCCGTGTCTACAATAAGAACAACACTAAACAAGAGTGGGTGTTCATGGGAGGAGATCCAGGAAGAAACCATTGTTCTCCACAACAACAACAACATTGCTGCCCGTCTCAAGTTTTCCAAAGGCCACCTGGATGTTCCACAAAGCTATTGGAACAATGTTCTATGGACAGAGGAGACAAAAATTGAACTTTTTGGCAAAAGGGCACAATGCTGTTTGGAAGAGACAAAACACTGCATACCAACAGCAAAAACTCACAACCGTGGAGCAGCATTATGGATTGGGGCTGCTTTGCTGCCTCGGGGCCTGGGTGGCTTCAATCATTGAGGGATTAATTAATTCTAAAATACATCAGATAATTCTCCAGGAGATCTGAAGCTCAACAGAGGTTGGGCCATGCAGCATGACAATGACCCCATACACAACATCTACAACAGAATGGCTTAAACAGGAAAATTCTTGGAATGGCCAAGTCAAAAACATTGTGTTTATCTATTATGCTAAACAATGTGGTTAGATAAAGATCAGACCATATTTTAGGAGCCATTTACACAGTGCAGGTCACTCAAAAACTGTAATGGCAACACCATCGACAATTGTAGCAAGAATACAAGTCCCAAGTACACCACTAAACTGAACTCAAAAGTAAACACCTGATGATGTTCACCATAGCACTTCCTTTTGGAAAGTGCATAATAAATAGCACTTAATGTATTTGTGTTTAGAGGTATTGCGGATGAAAATTCAGTATTCAAGTTTGTTTTGTTAGTTATGCTACTGGAATAATCACTGATTAATTTCAAGTAGACCACCAAATCTGTGTTTTTAACCTTGTAACAAAACAAATGCAGTAGTGCTTTAGGTGCTCAAGGGGTAGACATTATTGGAGTGGCATAGAGCAACAGTAAATACATGCATGCTCACAGGACCCGTCGCTGCAGCATCTAGCATCTCATTAGAGCTAATCCTTTGAGCACATCCTCAAGACGCAACCAGACTTTGTCAGGACTAATGAACACAGCCTAACGCATATTGAGATACGCTGTCCCTTGCACATAGCTTAACTCTTAATGTTTATCATATTGCAACTCAAATCACTATCATATTCACTATTTTGCCCATATTTTGCAGCCCTAATCAGTGCACCCATTTAAACGCAGCAATGCCAAGTTAATGATGTGACGTGTTAGTTGAAGCAGTAGGGTTTAAATGGTGTAAACAGCTAGCGTAATTTTTCTATGCTGAACTTAATACCAGTGTCAATGTTTACACACAATTTGATTATTAAAATTGTCAGAAGCAGACTGGTCTTTACTTGTCTGGCATGGATGCAAGCAGTGTTTATTGCTTTGGTTATGACTCCAAATCTTACACTAAGTTTATCCAGGGGCAGGTTGCAGAAGGAACAGTGAGAGCAGCTCGCTTCCCCTGACCAGTCGTCCACCTCATCAGGTTCACAGTCTGAAAGACAATCACACACAAGCAAGGATAAATTCATTAGGGTATAGTTACTTATGGGTCAAACTTTGGTGGGTTATGGATTGCAATGATAAGGAACATGGGATGCTGCAAAATAGGTTCCAAAAACCACTGTCATGCTAAGAGTGGACATACAGTTAAATTATTGGCACCCTTGCATTTTATGCAGATAATGTACAATCTTTTCTACAGTAATTGAAACAACTTTTGTTTTCACACATTCATCTGTTTATTCAACAGCCATTCCTGGGTGCTTTTGGATGTGTGTTTTGGGTCACTGTACCAATGGAGGACTCGACCTGTAGCACATTTTGCTACAAAATGCCTTGGCATTCTGATTTAATGCCGTTAGTACATTTAAATGTTCAGTACACGTTTAATCTGTCCACAGAACATTTTCCCATAAGGACTTAATTTTATCCAGGTGAGTCTTGACAAAGATCAATCGAGCCCTCTAGTATTCCTATTTCTTCTGTGGCCTCTGACTGTGAAGCCTGTCTTGGTTCTGGTGTATGTTATGGGCTGAAATTACCCCAGACCTCTCCAGGTCACACTTTTTCTTACCACCACCACCTCCTGGGATATTCTTAATTTAATGGGCAGCAAACTTCTTAATAACATTGCAAACTGTGGAAACAGGAATACCAAGGTCTCGAGAGACAGCCTAAAGGCCCAGATACACCAGACCGACGGCAAACAACTACCACTGACCAAGGCCAATCACTTTGAGTCGCCTCTCATCACATAACTGTAAAAGTTGCACTTGAACACACCACAAAGACTACGGCCGACATGCACATACTTTCTGCGCCTGTGTGAGGAAAAAACTCCAGGAGGTGGCATTAGTCAGTAATTGTAATTCCAAAAAAACAGGATTGCCCAGGACTCCAGGATTACCAAGGACTTAAACAGTTTTGTTACACTTATTGAGGCTGTCTGATAAAAAGTTGCCTTTGGTGTGTGCCCTCGAGTATCATTTGCTTACTTCTGTTTCTCTTCTTGGACACTGGTTCGCTTAAACGAAACAGTCAATCACTGAAGGCCTCCACCGCCAATTCAACCTGCTCAATCCGCCTACGCGGCCTGATGGTGCGGAACACACCGCAAAAACTACAGCCCACAAAGTTTTTCTGACATTCTCAGACAGTTCTTTTCACAGACAACAGAGACGATTTGAATTGTTCCAAAAGGTGCCAAAAATCTTTTCAATTTTGAAAGCACATAATAAGATTTGTGTTACAAAGATTTTTGCTTTGTTTGATCATGTGCTTTTGTAACTTGACAGATGTGTGAAGACCAAACGTTGTTTCAATTTCCAATTAATTCAGACTATATTGTACATTACATGCATAAAATGCAACAAGGGGGGCTAATCTTGTCCAGAACTGTACATTACATGCTGTCACCAAGTCTCTCACACACACACACACACACACATTGCAATTACTATTATTTACTATTACAACCCTACCAAGACAGAAGGCTTTTCACATACTGAGCACACTCATGGATATGCAGACAAAAACCCACCATCAAATATATTGAGGTCTCTAAGCAGCATGGGACCATAGATTCCCTCCAGAATGCTTTCAAACCCTGTAAGACAAAATCAACACATCATTCTTTCCGCACTAACTTTGAGGAAAACGTGAGACCATATCATACTTCATATGCATGGCACGTATGGGCACGCACACACATTAAAGCCGATATTTAGATAGCTGTGTAAGAGTGTAGATTCCATTCAACTAGGGCCACAAGCTTGTAAACAGTGTCGTTATAACCTGCTAACAACACGGATACTGGGCCTCCGCGCGTCGTGCGACAGCCGTGGTTTGTTTTGATTGGTGTTATTTTCGGTTAACGCTCGGGAAACGCAGCTAACTTCACCTACCGAACCTACCGACTGCCGCAGCTCGAGCACATAAACGGTGTTCAAAGCAGAAACGATGGTCACGTGAGTAACGGTTACCGGAGGGCCGTTGAAATAGATTCTTTCCTCAAACTGTACAGGCGAACATGAGCCGCTGTAACGTTATCGTCCCCCTCCCCCAAATAACAACGTTAACTGGGCTCGACAGCGCGTCAGTAACACCTGACGTTTGATCGTTAACCTTCTAGTTGGCTGCAGCAGTTCACGGTTGATTTACATATCAGTGCTAAGATAAGAAAAGTGCTTCCTCTCCTTCAACAGGATGAAGTAAAAGCCTCGGCGAGTGGCTCTGTGGGGACAAAGGACCCGGGCCAAAACAGATGGCTCGATAGCCAGTCAGCAAATGTTAGCCTGGCACTTTAGCCGGCTAGCGCTGCCAGGCTGCTAGCTAGCTACAAGCTAAACTAGTTAGCTCACTTTAGCTATTCCAGCTCCCCGTTGTTACTTCAAAGCCCATGATTTCTCCTTAAAAATCTTCAGACGTAAAAATCGCATTGTCGGTCTCACCAACGCAGTGTATCAACTTGTGCCGCCAAGAGTCGAGTTCCCGCCTGAACACTTTCCTTTCTGCCGTGCATTTAGAGCTCCGGCACGGTGCAGCCGCCATTCTGTCCTCCTTCCCCCCTCTCTCCCTCTGCCTGGACGTCACCAAGAGGGGGGGGGGGACTCGAAAATATGGCAAGCCATAAGGGACATAAATCACCTCTATTGCCACGCGATTTAGATTAAAACGCTTAGCTGCTTTTACGCTGTTTATTCACAAAAAAACGCCGCTTTTTACGGCGCGCTAATGAGGAACATTAAAACGCCACACTTTACGACGAAAACCCGTCAAAAAACGCAGCTTTTTGCGTTTTTCCATATAGCAATGAGCCTTACCTTCTGTTTTACATAGTCAGTAAAGTTCAAAGTTTCTGTAACCAACCAGTGAAGAGTAAAGCCAGACCAGAGTGGATACTCTTTGCTTAGCTCTCCAGCACGCCACTATTTACTTCCTGACAAAAATCACATGGGAGGTTAAAGGTGACTTTGTGTTACCAACTTCCTGTATTTCTTAAAGCTGCTAGGTAACGTTTTAATGGTCAAATATGCCAAAATCGTCCCCATACTCTATCAAGTATGAGTGAGTCAAGTGGTCTGTCAGAATATCTGCCTCTATAGGGCAGCTTGTTAATAAACAGTTTGTGGTATCCTGTGACCAATCAGGATAGCTCTGAGGCCACTACTGCCTGTCAATCACAACTACGTCATCATGCGTGTTCACAGCACGTTAACACCACCGTTGCCAACAACAGTATATCTATTGCCAAAACACCAACAAAAAAAGGAAGACCTGTTACCAGAGTCACTTTAACAGCGTAGGCTTATACCCTTTTGCCTACCTGCAGCAGAATAATAATTCTAATAAATAACAGATGATCAGACATTTATTTAGCTGTGCACACAGTTCTCTGATTCAGTACAGAGAAAAATAAACGGGCGTGAACATTCCCTTATAAAGAGGTGAAGTCATCTGCCACACCTGGCTACACGCCATATCTAGCGCAACAGCGCCTCCTTCTGAACACAGTTACATGCAGTCATACATTTATCAACACTCAACACTCCCAGTCCCACTTATGAATGACATGTATACTGTACAACTTTTACATAGTCAAATAAACAAACAAAAAGGACATGGCAGTCAAATGTCAAACATTTACACACCAAACATGACCCCTGCCAATTTCCTCAGCTTAAGTTTGGAGACAGGCTTGGTCATAGCATCTGCAACCATGTTGTCTGTGGGGCAGTAAACAAGTGTCATCTTCTCTTCTCTTATGGTGGATCTTCTTCTTCTTCGTGTGGGTGGGATGGAGTTGTTCATCCTCATTCCCCAGGCTCGGGGTCGAGGGTTTATCCTTTTACCACCCCGGCCTGGGGAATAGGATCACCCGGGGCTACACTTCCGGACACACCTCCAGAAGCCACGCCATCGTATTGTCGTCCAGGACCGACAGACCATGCATCCCGTTGGGTGCCCGGTAGATTGGGCAGTCCAGGATGACATGGTCTGCGGTTTGTTCCTCGGCGCCACATTCACACGCCGCACAGGACGCCAAGCCCCATTTGTGCATAGATGAGCGGAAGCGTCCGACGCCAGTCCGGAGACGGTTGAGTCTCGTCCAGGCCAGCCTGGGCAGGTCCATCCCGGGGGGGGAGGGGCCTGTGACTGGGACGAGGCTCCGGAGCCTGGAGGTGTTCGCCTCCCACTCCGTGCGCCAGACGTAGTCCGCCCATCCGGCCGCACTGATGTTGAGATCTCTGCATTTCTGCAGGAGATCCCGTGCG
>CABFOS010103495.1:0-10092 GCA_900660315.1 Diretmoides pauciradiatus
ATGGACAGTAAATCTAGTCCCTCATCAACCTCCCCACCCCTTGCACCTCTCATTTTGGACTAATGTGATGTAGGGATTAGGAGTGGGGGGAAATATCGATACAGCATAGTATCGCAATACTTTCTTCCGCAATACAATATAGATACAGTACTGTAGTGCCAAGTATCAATACTTTATCTATTTTTACGCAAATTATAAAACCTATTTTTTCTTCATTTTGTAGCTGGAGCGATGCAAAAGTGCATTGTTGCCAAAATCCTGTAGGTGTCGGCTGTTAAAACAACTGCACTGACAGATCGGAAGTTAGAAATCTTTGCTCTTTTATTTTGAAATTCAGTAGAACTGGATCAAATAAAAAAAGTTTTGAGTTAAATTGATTCACTTCTTGCTTCTTATTTTGAGGTGTGATTTTGGCACTTGTAGGGGTACGACTTCAATTTTCATTGTCATTTTACATTTTACTTCAAATAATTGTAATATATTACAACAAATTTAATCGCAATACTTAATGTATCGCAAAACTCCCATATTGTGATAATATTGTATCGTGAAATCTCAGGGGATTCCCACCCCTAGTAGGGATGACATTTTAGAATAAAATGGCAGAAAAATGTGTGAACAACATGCAACCCCTCTACAACCCCGGTGATGGATGGATGGATTTTATTTTTCTACCAGTCATTTAAATATAAAAATGGACAATGTAAATTGCAAATATTTCTTCATATTGTGGGTCCAACTTGGCATGTTTCTCCAGTTAACACCTTTAGCATCTATACTGTACCTACATAGCTGAGCCCTTGCTGTGCATTTAGTTGGTTGTCAACAAAACAGATGTACATAGGGACAGTCGGTGCTATATCTGCAAAGAGCCATTCACTTGAATGTCAAGGAACTTGGAACGCAGCCCTGATGGCGTGATGTAACAGTGACGGTTAGTAGCAGGGGAAGTCAAGTCACCTGGAAAACTACCACTGACCAAGCAACACACTTAACCCCTTACGATCAGTCAGAATATTCCTTGCCCCTCGAGTCAATCGGACCCTTTGAAATGTACGATTTTAATATTCAGAGTGCAGCCTGCCTGCTCATCTGATATTTATATATCCAGAAAGAAGGGGACTGGAGGGAGTGTGCAAAATTGCTACAATTAGGGATGCACAACATTGAAATTTTGGCCAATATCCGATAACTGATCATTTCCATGGTTGTATCGACCGATATCGATACCGATACCGCAATACCAGTTTACCTTCCTCCTTGCAGTAACTGTGATACTGGGTGCAGATGCAGACGCTGCTTTGTTATGATCTGATTTCTCTCCACACCACAGACATTTTCTCCTGTGTAGGTTAACGAGAGCTGTCGTTACACCAACGCATCAACGTGGTTGGCACATCATTAATGTGTCATCATATTGGCGTGACATAGCTGGAATATTTTTGATATCTGTCCAATAACAATAATGCATTTTTAAGTAATTATCGTCCAATACCGATATGATGACTTGGCCTACATGCCAAGCTTGTTTATTTGCTTCATCACCAAGCCTAAGACATGCTAAGTCCTGGAAAAAAAAATCTTAGACAAAAGTACTTGGTACAAAAACATGACATAAAGGGGTCACGCTCTAGAGAATGTAGGTTTAGGTGAACAGAGCGGTAGGAAATCTCAGCTCTGACTGACTTGCGCAATATGATTGATCTGTTTAACTGAAACCTGCTCAGTCACAAAGCAGCGGGACCAAAAACAACACAAGACCACAAATGCCTTGTACATAGCATCATCTCCATGAATGACTGGAAAAACAGCTGAGTGTTGACATTCCTCCTTCAGATGAAGAAAAGCTGGGGGGTGAAAAAGAGAAGAAGAAAGGGGAAAAAACGTGTGCTGGTCTGAAAGGAGCTGCTTTTGTGGGTGGAATGTGACCTACTTCCTACTACAGATGGTTATGCAACACTGAGGGGGAAGTTAGCGACCCACAGATGGATAGATAAAAGTACGTGGGCGACAGCGTGTTAAGAAGTGCATGGTGTAAGCTACATTCAAATAGTGGGTCAATGGCAGACTAATGAAGTAAGAGCCTGAGGCATGACTAATGAGTCAGCAGCCTGTAAATATACTTCCTTTTCCTCTATCCCCTGCACTCGCTCTATCGTTTCATGTCCCACTTCAGAGGCACCTGGGGATTTGCAAGAAGTCTCTTTCTCTCAGTCTCTCCCTCCCTCTTCTAATGGCAATAACAAGCGCCATCATTTTGTGACACTAAGAAATTCTTGTATCACTTTTTGCTACCCCTCCACAGGGAGGTGTGAGTGCAGGGTCAGCTACAGCAGTATCTTGCTCAAGGACACTTATGTAGGTCGGATGTTTGCCGTCACTAAGAATTCACTTAAAAAGGACACACAGTGGTCCATAGATACACAGACACATTGGGCTCAGGGTTCATACACATTTTGACCAATGAATTTCAATGACATTAAACCAAATTTCCAGGACCAACTAAAAATGAGAATTCCAAAATGAACATATTTATGACACAAATTTCCATGACTTCTCCAAAACCTTTAGGATTTTATTTATTTTCAAGCACTTTTCCAGGCCTGGAAATGACAATTATCAAATTCTATGACTTATCCATGTTTTTCATGACCACACAAACCCTGTGGCTCCATGTCCAGACACTCCCCAGGCCCATTTGGAGCAGCCAAATCCCCTGATATATCCTGTTGGCTTTAGGGCCATTCAGGACCAGGGGACAGGGACAGACTCGACTGTATCAACAGGACTACTGTACCAACTGAAAGGCACAGGGGGTCACATAGACTAGACAGAACTGGAGAGAGAGAGAGAACAGGATGAGGAAGCTTAATCTGCCTGCAAAAAGACAAATATTATCAGCAGCCACACGGCATGCCAACTGGGCTCTGATCTCTTTTCAACAGCAGGATGTTTGCCCGGTGACACAAAGTTTTCTACCAGTGTCAGCGACATCTGCCAGCACCAACGTGTGAGAGTCTGTGTGTCTATTTGTGTGTGTGTGACTCTCTCCCTCTCCTCCCCAACAGCCTGGGATCCTGATCCTTTAATTCTCTCTCTCCATCATCCGCTCTTCCCATGTTTCTTTTTGCTCTTTGATTAACCTGCAGTAGAAGAGCCTACGACACCTACGACCCCCATGCACTCACCTGGGTCACGGCCTGAGTGTGCAACACAAATGAGTCACTTCCCGTGCCAAAACAGATTAGCTGATGCTTTTCAAATGACCTTTATTTAATATACTCACCTGGCCTAAATCTCAGTTTGCTCCAGTTTGCTGCTGTACCACTATATAAACACAAGGCCCTCAACTGCACGCCACACTAAAGACTTTACTGTCCTTAATTGAGACTGCTAATACGAGCAATTTGCCAAGTATGAAGTGGGGTAACTGCCATAGTGTAATGTGACAAGTTGTACTCCAGTAAGCTGCGACTGCCACCCCTATTCCATCATGATAGAGTGAGGAGGGGGAGAGAGAGAGAGTATGTGATATTATGGTTCTGGAACAGGAAAGTAATATAATAATATGAGTAATGTGTGTGTGTCTGTCTGGCCTGAGGCTGAGGTCTTGTGATGTTTTCCGTTGACGTCCAGATGAGGACCGATGTACAGTAGGTCATGTGGCACCAGGAGTGGGGAGAAGGGTGTGTAAGATCAATCGCGAACGGCTTCATCAACCTAGAGAGGGAGATGCAGCTTCCTTTTGAACTGGACTGTCAAAGTCTCCAAAGCCTAATCAAATGCTTTGAGAGAGCAAACACACACACACACTCGATAAAAGCCCAAATGAATCCAGCTGTTACTCCCGGAACCACGTCTTTAAGACTAAATCCTGCAAGTATGCAGAGGATCCACATTCAACGAGTTTAAAGTCACAGACGGAGAGAAAAGTAGAAAAGCAGAGAATCCAGGATCCACGTGGGCAGGGGGTGGAGTGTGTAGGGCAGGGAGATGTGCTGGGGCCTTCAAAAGTAGGGCAGCGCATCTGCGAGGGAGACAATAAAATTCTGTATGTGTGTGTGTCATGGTATGCATGTTTGCCTGTGTGTTCTAATTTGCCTCCACAAAGAGGCATCAAATAATGTAGAGCAGCAAATTGTTCTAAAGCCTGCTGATCCTCCATAATCCCTCCACTGGTCCATCCTCAGGGAAGCCAGGACACAGTGGCTGGACTGGTGAATAGCTCTGACACACGCACACACACAGTTAAAAACCAGGACACTATAAGCAACCACTTGACCTAAGGTAATTATTGAATCGTACACAGCTCAAGCACCTCAAGGCCTAGTTAGTGACTGGTTAGTAGAGTCTGCTCACATGGAGAACATCAACATTTCCTTGCATGGTTGTCAGCAGTGAGTGGTCCGTAATAATATGTACGTTATCGCGCTTAAACACATTTTATCAGTGCAAAACAGACTGATAAGATATAGATACCTTTACAACGTTTAAATATATTTGCCGATAACACCGCTATATCTGATGGGCACTAGTCCAGCTCATTCCCAGTTACCCAGAGTACACAGAGACTGTTCATATTAAAGGTTGAGCGGCCGGTTGTTGGTCCCCCAGAACCCAACCAACGCCTACAGTAGGTGGCAGTGGGGCAGAAAGGTCAGAGCCACAGAGAAGGAGCATGAAAAGGCTGTTTTTAAACCTTCCCTCCGACAGAGAAATCACCAACAGAACAGACACATTTTGGAGTCTGTGGAAATGGATGATCACAGGTTAAAATAAGAGAAATGTATGTGCAAACCGGGTAACTCTTAAATTACACTGAAACTAAATTGGCTTTTGTCCTTTTAAATGATTAAACCTAATCTTTCAATCTGAATTGTTGATATTTATTTTAAAATGTTGATTTCCAATTTGATAGTGAATTGTTTATCTTTTTTGCTTAATGAATGTTTTGAACTAAAACTAAACTCCATGCAACTTCCTGCAAATCAGGAAAGACAACATACTTCCCCATGCCATCACCACTGTCCATTGTCTGCTTCCTCTGCCCCCTCTCTTTCCATCCCAGCCTGAGAGAGATATCAGTGGCTGAATGCTACATGGGCCTCAGGAGACTACAGAGGCCATCAGGAGAAAAAAAAACGTTATATCGAGCCCACGTTTTAGTCCATTTGTGCACACGAGATACAATTCGTTCCCTCAATTTTGCCTTTTCTTTCTATTTAAGTTTTTGTTTGGCTGTTGGTTCACATGGTAATGGATCGAGATTTGTTAATTATGTTTCATTTTGGTTTGGGTATGAGTTATCGAGACATACTGACAACTCACAGCGAAGGGCGGTCGAGAGCACGATATCACTATTTCGAGGGCACGTTTTGGCAATTCGTGCGCACATAAAGAGGAAATCGATGGAACGAATTGAATCTCGTGCTCACAAATAAACCAAAACGTGGACTCGTTTTAACCAGATTGAGGGAATGAATTGTATCTCGTGCACAAGAAAAAATAAAACGAGGACTCAAATTGCATATCGTGCGCACGTTACAATAAATTGTGCCCACGACTTAAATGATTTTACTCCCGACGGCCTCTCCCGGGCTCCGTAGGAGACCTTTGTCTGCTGTGGTCTTCAGCCCTGCTGCTGTTGGAGGCACATTAACCCCACGCATGTGCATTCATTTGCTCCTCATCCAGGAGAGGCCCAAGAGACTGAAAGTGGTGGGTGGGGTGGAACGCTCATCTCATTACAGTAAGTGCTGTGTGTGCTAAGTGCTGTTGTGTTGCAGGTGTAGGGACCTTCACTAGCTTATACACTGCCTCCCTCTCAGGGACATCGATAATTACAATCCAGAACTGTTCCTGACACTGTTGTAACTCAACATGACATAAAAAGACCACACAAACATGGGCTCACACACACACACAGTCAGTTATTGATGGTTGCAGCCCTGCATCACAGATCAATCATTGAAACTACCTGACTGCTTATAGTCTAGTATAACAATATGCACTTTAAACTGGCAATGAGTCTACATCCTAATGGCACGACTACTGGCAAGGTACCAACATCAAAGAGAACTTGATAGGTGGCTCTTATCACTATGCCATAATAAAGATGCAGGCATGGGGCCCAGTAGTTCCCAGCAAAATGACACAGCTAGATGACCACAAACTGACTTCCTATGAGAAAACAGCCCCCTTCAACCACCCTGGTTGGATCCATTAGTAAAAGCTTGTTTGTCTTTCTAATCTATCAGGATCTTTCTTTCACTAACCTGCCTCTGTGACGCACACAGCTCTGCATAGAGTTTACATTATGGTCTCTCTCTAAGGTGCAGTGTGAATGAACACACACGCCTCTCTCTCTCTGCCTGCGAGCACATGTAGTCAAATAAACTGACTCACTTTGGTGGAAGACGGACTGGTGTTCCTGCTCTGACTCATGTTCACCTACAGTAGCAGGCCTACAGCATAACAAAGACAAACACACACACTCATCCAGGATCCTCAAGCGTTCCACTTGAGGATCCTGAATTCAATGGATCAGCTAAGCTATGGTTAATCTCACTGATTTAAAATCAACAGAACCTCGGCAATACGCTTTCAAGGTTTGCAAACTGCAAACCTTGAAAGGGTGATTGGCAGATTCATTCATTCATTCAACCTTTATTTAATTCTCGGGAATACATTGAGGCAGCCTTCAGTTTCAATGATGCCAACATTACATTAGGCAGCAATAACATCATAAAAAACAAAACAAAAAATACAAAACACAAGTAGTCAGTTAAAGCAGTTGCAAATTGAGGCAGGGAGGTTTGTGATCATGTTTTAAGTTATTGGTGAATTGATTTTTAGTGTGTGTTGAAGATCATTCCAAGAAGTTGGGGCACTAAAATAAAAGGCTGACTTTCCAAATTCAGACTGTGCTCGGGGGACCTGAAGCATAAGTCATTTGAGTGAGTTGGATAGGGTTGTTTACTTAAGATTCCAGGACTTTTGCCAAGCAGGGTAATTTGGAGATTGGACGGTAATTATTTTAAATCATCTCTGTCACCTCCTTTATGTAACGGAAACACATGGGCCGATATCCAAACATTAGGAAATGTGCCCGTCGAGATAGAACGCTAAAATCTATGCGTTAATTGCTCTGTGATAATTGGAGTGGACAGTCTAAGAAAAAAAGGATACAATCGATCCTCTCCAGTTGAACTCCTGGTATCAATGGATTGCAACACTTCATATACATCATAGAAAAGTAAACTGAGAAACATGGTTCATGGTGCGCATACAATCAACATGGATAAGAGGGGGCCCTGTGTATTCCTTTTCAAATACACGCCCAGCATCAGCAAAGTGTTTATTGAAAGCTAGCCAGACCTCATTCTGTACAAACAGTCACCAAATTCAATATGTGTAGGTAAGAAATTAGTGGTTTTGGTTTTGTTTGAGGTTACTGCTTTCCAAACGTTTGCAGGGTTTGAATAGGAGCTAGTAATAAAGTCTAAATAATCATTAGATTTGGCTTTTCTCACACATGAGGTGCATTTATTTCTAAGTTGTCTGACAGATGACCAATGTGATGGATCTCCAGAGTGTGTGACAAGTGACCAGGCTCTTGTTTCTTTCCTTGAATAAAGCAGATAACTCAGGTAGTTACTTCACCAGGGAGTTACTCTATCTTTTATTCTAAGCTTTTTGAATGGTGCATGTTTGTTAATGACTGAAAGAAAGGTTTTTATGAAAAGGTCCAGTGCTGATTTCTGGGATTTCAGATGTATGAGTGTATGTCACTGTGGAAAACGTCTTGGTCACTAAAATGTCTCAGATTTCTGTGTAACCGTGTGGGCTTTTGTTTTCTTTAACCACGTATTTCTGATACATGCAATAGGGCAATGATCACTAGTTCCTAGCTCAAAGACACCACAGGCAATTATTTTGTCAGCCCTATTGGAAAAGATAAGATCAGTTAGGGTAGACCTACAGTAGAGCAATCTGTGAAGTGATGAGCATAGTAGTCTAGAATCAACCATCCATGGTGTTGTTCAGATACATATACATACATTTACAAGATGGCTAGAAGGTGTTAATTAGCAAGTTAAATGTATAGTTAGTGAGTAAAATAAAGGCTTTTTCGTTAATTTAATGAAAGAGTCGTCACTGCCTTCTATTTGCAATTTGCAAATGTAATTTGCTGCATGCGAGTGCGTAGGGTTTGTGTGTAATGATGAATTGAGAGTAAGCCAGAAGAATTCAAGGCTATGCAATACATTTGCAAAATGCCAGCTGTGCCAAGCCAAGGTCTCACATGGGGGGGGGTCCAATATGAAACATTTCAAAGCAGCAAACGCTAGAACGATGCATACACAGGCAAGAGCGGCTTGCTGGTTATGGCATGAAAGCAACAGTAATCACAGAGAAAATCGCAGAATTCATTACATTCGATGACCAAACACTTTCAGTGGTGGAAAACCAATGACTCCATTGTCTACTCCATCATCTTGAGCCATGGTACTGTACACCATCCCCCAACCCGGCAAAACACACAAGCTACTGTATATCCTCTAGCAACATGGTACAGTATGTAGCCTATTTTCTATTCTATTACTTTTTAATTTAGTTATACAATGGCCAGTCCATAATTTGATCACACAAATAAATAAATAAATGCAATAGACACATTTATTATCATTTTATTATTATTATTCCTGCAATTGTTTCATAACAAGCCAATTGTCAGCAGCCTATGAATGACTGTAAAGTGAGAAGGTATTGGTAATTGGCATCAGTGTATTTCTACTTAACACTAATTAATTGGTCTTAATAAATTAACATTTAGGGGTTTGGTACATTTTCATCAAACGTATGCGCAAAGTTTCTGTTGTCATCAGCAATAACAGTAGAGGTGTGTAGGTAAATGAGGGGTTGGCTATGGGCAGATGCAGGAAAATTCCCATGAGGACTGTTAATTACTGAACTACATGATGATTAACTATCTATCATGATAGAGTAATACACATGAAAATGGGAATATCAGTGAAACACAACTTACAGAGTTCCCAGAGCAAAACACTAAATCCCCATGGCTCACTAATATAAAACAAATCGCTGACTCACATAAATCATATTTATAAGGGATGCACTGATATGAAAACTTTAGACGATAGCAATGACCAATATTAACATTGCTGTTATGGCCAATAGCCGATATTTACCGATGTCGATATCTGTATAAACACAAGTATCTGCATCCGCTGTGTTGAGCAGGAGTTGCATGTTTTTGTTATGGACAGTAAAAGAGCTGCAAGTTCTGTCTGCTTCTTTCTAATATGCTTTTATTCTTAGACCAATCTATTACTGTGATAGTGGGAAGCATCGCAGCAGGCCAAGTCAGACAGATCAAAGAGGCTTGGGAACGCAACACCAGGAATATTGACTAAGAATACTGCTTTAGTGGACCGATGAACGCAGTCATGTGATTTAATGTGGTTTGAGAGGAAAAGCCACTTGGCCAGTGTGTGTTAGTGCGCCAGTTTGCATGGGCGGCCGTCCGACTGGCCGTGGATGCAACATGCATGTGCATAAGCAGCCAGTATATATATGCATGTATGTATGTATGCATCAGCAGGCACAGCAGGAGAACAAACACTCCTAAAACATTCCCATCCCCCACCGAACAGAGTGTACTAATGTGCTACACTTAGCTCATAGCCTGTTCGTTGTGGACGGCCAATACAAATCTAATTATTTTAGTCCACATAATAAGATATGGGGATGTTGCATTCAGCAGGCAACTTGAGGGAAGCGGGGGTAATGGCTTGACCATGTCTTTATGTGTAAGCCTCTTCAAAACCTGCCCTAATTAGCTATTGTACACAATGTTCAGAAGTGGCATGCCTCCTTCTTCAGCTGTGGACAGAGCCCCGTCCCACTCCCACTCGCCCTCACTCTGACAGTCAGACTACATACAAGACCCAACCACCGACACATGGGAAGAGAGGGACAGACGCAGAAACACAGATAAAGGACAATATGTGAGTTAATCAGTGGTAGAAAAAAATAGGTCAAAAGTCAAAGAGCAGTTTCAGAAAAAGG
>CABFOS010103505.1:0-11320 GCA_900660315.1 Diretmoides pauciradiatus
GCATGGTCTGTCGGTCCTGGATGACAAGACGATGGCGTGGCTTCTGGAGGGGTGTCCGGAAGTGTAGCCCCGGGTGATCCTATTCCCCAGGCCGGGGTGGTAAAAGGATAAACCCTCGACCCCGAGCCTGGGGAATGAGGATGAACAACTCCATCCCGCCCATACGAAGAACTTTTAACTTTTCAGAATAAATTCAGTTCATTGCAGTGTGTGTGGGTGTGCACTTTAAAGCACAATAGTGTGATCCACTGCCCAATTCCACCACCTAGTGGAATTGTGGAATTGAGCCTGGGAATTTGACCCGAGAAGACCACAGATGTTATAAATTTGAATAAAACACCCACAATTCAATGAAAGTAGTTTTCATTCATTCATTTGAATCCTTAATTTTATTTGTGAAGAGCGTAGTAAGGAACCATCAATGTTATAATCTGTAGTTAATGTTGAATCAAGATTTTAGTTGCAAATTTCAATATTAATGGGTCCAAATATCATGCAGTCATACATCACATGTATGATGAACATGCAGATACTTTCTGCGTTTTGATCAAGACTGTTACGCTGCTGTGACAGCATGTTGTGATCAATCAATCAATCAAATTTTATTTGTATCGCCCTTAATCACCATTACAGTCTCAAAGGGCTTCACAATGCCCAAAGTTTGACACAACACCCCCCAACCTTAGACCCTCAGCAAAGGACAAGGAAAAACTCCCACGAAACAAAGTGGAAGAAACCTTGGGAGGGACGACTAAGCGAGGGACCCCCTACCAGGACGGCTGGGCGGGCAATAGATGCCGAGTTTGGGCAGCAGTATACAGAGTTCATACACAGTTTATTTGGGTGGAATATCAAGAACTGATGTGATCAAACATCATCCATCTGTTTGCACTGGCAAAAATGATTAAAGCAAAACTGTATCCAGGGTTGACCTGGTTTTGAAACTTGCATTGGGAGATGATAATTGTGTCAGATCAGAGTGCAGTGATTCAGTTTCAACCACTAGGTTATAATTCCTCTGAATCCCACTAATGGAATTGTAGGAAACACTCTCCAAATGTCCACCGGGGACATTGTTCATGTAGTTTCTCATTGTAAACATTGTTCTCAAAGTAGCTTGAGAATCGTTGTTGCTATTGCGCTCTGATAGCGTCTCCCTCTGTGCTGTGTCCTGTTTGAAGGAGTGGCGGCCATTCCTGGAGCGTTTACTGAGAAGATCATCAAAGACATGGCGTCCTTCAATGAGAGGCCAATCATCTTTGCCCTGAGTAACCCGACCAGCAAGGCCGAGTGCACCGCAGAGCAGTGCTACCAGCTCACAGAGGTACTGTCTGATTACACTACTGTATTTATGCTACAAACTCCTTGAAATCGAGTTACGCCATCATCAAGCTGAACATCCAGACTATTCCTCCCCAAATCCAGACACCTCCAGACTCTCTTATCTTGCATCTCTCTCCCCCCCTCTTCCCTATTCAGGGCCGGGGCATCTTCGCTAGTGGGAGCCCCTTTAACAAAGTGACGCTGGCTGACGGGCGCACCTTCTACCCCGGGCAGGGGAACAACGCCTATGTGTTCCCTGGGGTGGCTTTGGGTGTCATTGCTTGCGGGGTGCGCCACATATCTGATGACATCTTCCTTACCACAGCAGAGGTGATTTCTATATTATTTCTTATGGCAGATTAGGAAAACAATCACGTCGTTTATGAATATGGTGTTGCAATATATGTATGAGGAAGAGGTTGATTCCAAAGTGAGATGTTTACCGTTTGAAGAAAGAACCCAAATAGTGCAGAAAGATCAACATCACAAAAATCTAATTTTGAAAGGATGACAGAGTCCACTACCAAGAACTCTTGTTTCATCATTTATCAAAATGTGTATTAGGAGCAGACGTGTTAGTATTTGAATGTCTTTTAAGAGAATGGTGAACTTATTCTCTTCTCAGGCGATCGCTGACATGGTGACAGAGGAGCACTTGGCTGAAGGAAGACTCTACCCTCCTCTCAATACCATAAGAGAGGTGTCCTTTAAGATTGCAGTGAAGGTAGGTGATCTTTCCACGTGCCCCCTCTTCGCCTCTCATCATATTTTCCAGGGTGCAAACTTGTCACCTTTAGGCGAAATGCGACGTTTCCACTTTAAAATAGGTCATTCACGTGAATCATGTAGGGGAAAAAAGTGTGTGTGGGGGGGTCTGCTGTCTATTCACCGGAGACTCCTCGCAGCTTCCGCAGCTAGAGTCTGTGGTTGCATCCGAACTTGCATACTAACATACTATTTAGCAGCTAAAACAGTATGAGACTTTTTAGTATGTCCGAAACCTCAGTATGAAACCAATAGTACGCTAAGTGCATACTACTTCCAGGGTAATAATATAGTACGCAAGCAATGGACACTACGCCGGCATAAATATCCCACAATGCAATGCAGTAGGGACAACAACAAACAGCGGACAGCGACCAAGGAGCTCTGGTGTTACGTCAATAACGCTTCAGTTTAAATGTAATTTTAAAAAAACATCTAATTTCTAATAGTAACATTTTCAGTAAAAATTAGAAAAAAACAAAAACTAGAGTAGAGCCGAGGTTACCATGGTTACGCTACAATGGTTACACGTCTCGCTACAACCGGCAAGGAGGCTCCCAGGAAGTTGAGTAGTAGGTCTGAGCTGAGTAGTGGGTCCAAAAAGATACATACTACTGT
The DNA here is from genome assembly GCA_900660315.1 of Diretmoides pauciradiatus. Taxonomy (NCBI): domain Eukaryota; kingdom Metazoa; phylum Chordata; class Actinopteri; order Trachichthyiformes; family Diretmidae; genus Diretmoides; species Diretmoides pauciradiatus. The sequence goes on from CABFOS010103505.1 coordinate 2,707, forward strand.
TTATGCACACAAAAGTACGTTTAACGATAGTACACATATTGAGTATGCGATTTCGGACGCAACCTGTGTTGTGTACACAGCTAGGGAAAAGACCCGCCTACTCTCCATGTTGATTGGCGTGCGAAACGGCTGACCACAGGTACGTTCCAGTGCGGACAGCCAATGAGAGATGCCGCATGATTTCCCCATCCACCGGCGAAGGGCAAAGCAGAACGATTTGAGAAAGTTTCTGGCTGTTTTCTTTAAAATAAGGGCGTTATGAAAGCATGATTACAGTTGTAGTTGTTGAGACTGTCAATCTTCAGCATTTGCCAAATTGGATCTTGATTGACCTTTTCCGACGTGTCTGCGTTGAAATTTTCTTCCACCGTCTGGACCGTATTATTCATTCATAATTCATCCTGAGCTTCATCCAAACTTGAAGATAATTTCACTCAGATGCAGGCTATGTAGTTTAGGTATTGATAAATTTTATATATATATTACATATATATTAATGATTAAAGTTTGATTTTTGTTAAGTTGAGTCAGTTTACTTTGTATTTAGGGTGAGCTTGTGATTGGGGCACAATGACATTCGTGCGAGGCGGTGAGACTGTCACCTTTTTTCACCCTCGTGAGTTTTCTCATTTGTTCCACTCCCTTTTCTCCCTTTCTGTCTTCTCCACTATCTCTCGTGTTTCTTTCCCTGTCAGATTGTCAACTACGCATACAGACACAACATTGCGTCGCTGTACCCCGAGCCCAAGGACAAGGAGGCGTTTGTGCTGTCTCATGTCTACAGCCCTGATTACGACTCCTTCACTCTGGACACATACAGCTGGCCCCAGGAAGCCATGAACGTCCAGGATGTGTGATTGCACCTCCGTCGCCGTCCATCTCTCTCATATGCTGCCATGGTGTCACATACAATTCCTGCAACGCCTCACATCACAAACACCGCCTATCATTCTTGCCTTTTTTTTTTAACTATGTTTTCCCCCCAAATTTTTCCCCCTTTTCTCCCAATTTTACATTGCCAATCCCCCCTGTCTAAGCGGTCCTGGTCATTGCTCCACCCCCTCTGTCGGCCTGGGGAGGGTGCAGACTAGCACATGTCTCCTCCAACACATGTGAAGCCAATCAGCCTTCTTTTCACCCAACAGCAAGGAGGGTGTGACGCGTGCGGAGGAATACGTTATCCCTCCCCGCTGAACAGGTGGCCGACCGACCAGTGGAGGCGCTGGTGCAGTGACCAGGACAAACCCTTCCGGCTTCCCACCCGCGGACATGGGCAGGTGTGTCTGTAGAGACGCCCGTGCAAAGCCGGAAGTATCGCTACCGGGGCACGAACCCCGGTCTCTGCGGTGGTAGGCGAGGACTTTACCCCTACACTACCCAGACGCCTTTTTTTTTTAAAGATGAATGCCAGTATGTGACTGCTCCGCTCTCAAATCCGCCCAGAAATTCACTACACCCAATGTCCATTATAGTTTAAATGGACGATGGTTAGCCAACCAAACAATCTGTCACATATATTAGGGATGCTGAGTGCCTCTAGTGGCTTGTCTCGTTACTTAGTGTTGTCAGTGTTATGGTTTTTCATATAGAAGTTGTTTTCTCTATCAGTGCTGTACTTTTATCATTGTATCATTGCATACAAAAACAGTGTATCAAATGCTATAAGCAATGCCCCGTTTACTCCGGCAACTTAACACTCCTTTTGCTGGGTTTTCTGTTCAGTATCTGCAAGGACTCCACTATCGCTTTGAGGGCTGAATAGATAGTTGGTGCATAAAATCCTCCCGGCCTCACAGTAACCCACAGTAGTGAGCTGGCTACAATGCTCTTGTCTAACACGAATAAAATATGCAGATCTAGTTTTGACCCGCAAACTCTCATAGCACTTCTGTTCTGCGGCCTCTGTGACGTCCCTGTTCCACATTGAGGTAATTCCTCCATACGTGTTCGATGGGTAGCCAAGTAGTTATAGGTTTTAGAGGACCACAGCACCTTGCGCTTCCTCCACAGCTCCACACTCCTGTCAAGGCATGCAGAGGCATCACATGCACACTGGACTGAAACACTCCTTACTCAGCTTGCATTTCTGTTTCTAGACATTGTCTTTAGTTTCCTGTTTTGATGCTGCAACAGTAACAGAAGTTGCAGCTGTTTTGATCTGACTTGATATATGCTAGGTGCTGAATGTTTGTGCAGACGAGGCTTCGCCAACGATTGAGTGTCACCATCATGATTATTGATTCACTCCGTTGGGATATTTTTGATACTGTGGGGTGTTTTCTTTAAGATTAGTTTTGTATAAAGCTCTGTTTTGCCAAAGTTACTGTTCGACATAAAGGATTGAGGGAATTAATGTTTTGGAAGGGAACAAAACTTTTGAAATAAATATTGTTAACAAAACCAAGTGATTTACTCAGTTTTGTCAATTTCCAATGACTTCTTGGACATATCCCTGCATCTTGATGGTGTGTACTCTCTCCCATACGAGGTGGAAACAGGAAGTTGACGGGTAAAGTTGTTAACATAATGAAGTGAGAGCCTGTCTTGAAACATGAAAGTGTTTCCATGTAGCTGGTGCAGCTCTTACATTGTAGGCAGCAGCAGCTGGACCCCATGGCACAGCGAGGAACCAGCGCTGCAGAGGAACCAGGTCCCTCAATACATTTAGCATGGAAGCAAATGAAATGCAGACAACTTGCTGTTGCACAATGCTTGCTTTAATATTCATTTAATCAGTGGTTAACGGCAACAAAGGCTTAAAGACACAATCTGCATTTGCATTACTGATAAAAAAAATTGAATACTGATGCAGTCATCTCAATCGTAGCTCTTAATAGCGGTTGTGTTTAAAAACTACTGCCATGCGATATGCTAGACGGGCAGGCTCAGCAATGCGATACCACATTTAGAATCTGTGTCGCAAATATTAAAATCATGTGATGCTACAACTGTGGCCACTATGTCTGAGCATGTAGTCCTCTGCAATACGCCCTTAAGGGTTGCACATATTTTTTGAATTAGTTTTTCCCTTTCACTGCATCAAAGCTTTTTTTCTCCTACAAATAGGTGACAATGGCTTCCAGTTCAAGTCAGAGATTGAGCCTTTAAATAGAGTTACTAGAGCACACTGCAACTCAGCTTCAGCGCCTTGAATCATTATGCTGTATACTGCCACGGACAGTCAGATGAAAGAAAGCATATTGGATATTTCTTTGTATTAGACACCTGATAAATACAAAACTCTGGATGAACATCCCGCACTGTCTACCACGGTCTTCCTTCATGAACACTAAGACCCTATCTTCAAATACTTAGCATTGAAATAACACACAAATGGTCATAGAAAACATTGACAATAAATAAATACAATTTGGATAAACAAAAAGTTAAAACTTTGAATATTAATAAGGTCATTCTTAGCGATAAATGCAAAGATGATGCCTTAGATTAGAAAGCATTTGGCAAACATGTGGCACACACATCTCCGGCTTCACTTGGTGTGACTAAGAGACTCATCTTGATCGCTCGACTCATCAACACGAGGAAGAAATTAGCTGTAAACTTAATGTGAAATTTTCTTATGTAATATGAAAACCTGCTCTTTTGTCTGTAAAACCAAACATTTAGTATTCGTCATTCCAAGGATGCAAATCTACAAGATTTGGCAAACATGATTCGTGAAGATTTGTGTCGATATAACAAGACAGAACCACCTGTCCGTTACAAAACTCAGTAGTACACAAGCTGATCTTTACTGAAATGGAGGTGGGGTGGGGTATCCTTAGGGACCTGATGTGAGATTTGCACTCAAGAAACTAAAGGAATGGATTGCGAAAAAAAAGATTCCTAACAAATGTAAGTTATTGTTGCTAAAATAAACGTTACAGGTCGTGAAAGATGCAGGGTTGTGTTTTTCAGAAAAGGCTTTCACATGTTGGAGGGCTTTTGTTTAGACTGACAAAAACAGTTCATTTTAAATGTTGGTTTTTATCACTTCTGACTTATAGTGATGTGCATAATGTGATGTGAAATACTATGTACACCTACATTGAGATATGCGTCTAACAGTCTAACAAGCAAAACCCTACAGATCGGTGCAGATCATTTTAAACCCATTTTGAAAACCAATTGTCATTTTACATAGTTTGCATACTGTGTCAAGCAGCTCATTCACGTAGTCAAATTATTGCAACATGGCTTAGTGCACAACAACAAGATTGAACCAGAGATTCAACACTGAACTGGCCGATAAGCCCTTAGAAACAAGGACCCGCTGAGACTGTTTACCTTTGGTCAAATCAATTAAAAAATAAAGCTTAAAGCTGCAATTCCAAAGAATACCAACTCCATCTGAAGGAAATATCAGTTTCTCAGTAGTAAAACAAATCTCACTACACTACACACACAAAAAAAACAACTTTGGTAAGGAAAACGGATGTACAGTACTGTGCCAGTAAGTTGTGGCATTTCCAGAATAAACTGGAAATCCAAGTACAATATTACAAAAAGCTAAAAGTGATGAGAAAGATCAGATTAAATGATACAGTACATAGCTTAGGTGAATGCTCCCAATTAAAAAAACAACAACAAAAATCAAACTAAACATTGAGTATTTCAGCGCTCATGGCCGATGGACTCACTTCCCCTCTGCTGGGGGGCTCCAGCTCACGATGGACGGGTGTTTGGTATCGAGACGGCGCCAACTCTTGTAAACTCAATCTCCCTGCATGACAAATGCACTTTCATCGCTTGCCTCCTGTTTCTGTTAGCTCTTCTTCTTTTCTGAGCAAACATAAGACAGGACGATGTCTATCATGTTCTTCACAATGGTTGGAGGTGGATGAAGGGCGTGAGGGAGGTGGTGTGCTAAAGTCATCTCCCAGGCGTCCACCAGCAGAACATCCAGGCCCTTGAACATGGCCCTGAGCACCCCATCCAGCTGCAGCGAGTACCAGTCACTGTTGTACAGGCTCACCTCTTGGTCCAGGGCTTGGAAGTTGGCTGAGCGGATCACGACCAGGGTCCCCGGGGCCCGGTCCAGAAGTCGTACCAACGCTCGTCGAATGTGACGCAGTCGGCGAACGTAGACCTCCACGGGGAAGGTGCTGAAATGGGCCCAGATGCTGAGGACCACGACGGTGTCCGGGCCCCCCGGCAGCCCATCCAGCTCGTTGGATACGTAGCGCAACTCGCTGGAGGTGACGGTGGAGAAGCGGATGGGGGGACCGTGGCAGCGGTACTTCAAGAGAATATTATGGGTGCTGTCCACTGCCATGAAGGGCCCGACGTTTTTAGGACTGTGTAGGTTGAACTCCTTTAATTCTGAGAAAGATGAAACGGGCGGAGAATTACAATAAGACAGATGTAAAAAAAGCACCGTGTAGAGTACGAATATCAAACAAGACGAGAAAAAAAGGCAAAGCTCACCTGGAACAAAAGCGTTGAGGTACTCGAACCACTGTCTGACGGTGGAGTCTCCGTACATGTTGATCACTTTGCCCTTGAGACACTGAGTGATGGCCGATGAGTCATTGAACTGGCGCATTGTAACAGCACCTAATGGCCTCCATGAGCCCCCGTAGTAATACCCAGAAGGTGTTACCGTCATAGGCTCCGGTTTTATACTGCTGCTTTCTACCTCTGGTTGATCTGGAGAGAGAGAAACGTTGCAGACAACACGAGTTTACTGAACAAAGCATGTATACACTGTCATAAAACAGACCTAATACACGCAGACTTCTGCTGGCTTACCTTTATTCTTAGGCAGCACATTGATTCTGTCGGGTCCTGAAGCGTGTATGCGAACTTTGATGTTTACACCACTGAGATTAAAAAAAAAGAAAAAAAGATAGAAGTCCTAAACGTTACAACAGAGTGGTAATACAATCTGAAATCGATTACGATATATTCTCATCATCATCATAGTCAACATAGTGGTGTCTTTTCTTGTACTTTTGTATATTGTTATTCATAGATGAAGTATAATTAAAGGGGTATAGGACTAGAAAAGTTCTGTACTTCATCCTACACCATTTTCAAACATTGATTAGTTATTATTTGTGTTTTATGTAATAGGTTATTACTATAGTATTGTTTTGCTGACTATAGATATATTTTTTGTTTTATTTTAATGTTCGAATAAAAATCTGTCTGTCTGTCTGTCTGCCTGTCTGTCTGCCTGTCTATCAAACTCTACAAACCTCTGGAACAGCAGCGCTTCCTTGTTGGTGATCAGGTGTTTCTGGTAGCCTCCCTTGGCGTGGTTGATCCGGGTGTCACAGCTCAGCATCTTGGGCTTGTAGCAGTACCAGGGCTCCCCGGTGTTCAGGTCTGTGTAGTTGCACTGCGACTGCTGGTTGGGGAGCAGGCACATGTTGCACACGGTGGTTTCAGACAGAAAGCCTGAGCGGAACAGGCTCTTGAAGAACACCCGATCAGGCCGTTCCTCCCTTAGCCTTCGTAGCACGGCAACAGCCTCGCTGGAGTGCACCAGCGTGACCTCCACCCGCGCAGATCCCACCCAGAGGAGAGGGAACAGAGCGGAGTAGAAGCCATTCCGGTGGTCCAGCACCTGGCCCGCTACACCTGCTCCGAGCTCCGGGGAGTGCAGCCGAGCCACCAGGAAATCGCCCCCGTAGCGCTTGGGACGACCCTGGAAGTCATGCATTTGGATGAGGGCCTCCAGCTGGTCGCCTACATGCCACTCTCTTCCTCCTTTACCGGGAAGGATTGCGAACAGGCTGTGCGCGGGGTTGCTGGTCTGGCGCAGGGCCGTCGGTGTAGTGTGGGGGGGGGGCTCGGGCCAGGCTATAGAGTCTAAGAGGAAGCGCTCCTCCAGTGCATCTTCAGCAGAGGGTTCCTGGCCCAGATGGCCACAGAAAGTGTGGTTGTGATAGAGGGGTGGGGGGCCCTCCTGGGTGAAGGCTGAGTGCATCCTGCTCTGGAGCTGGTAGAGGGTCGAAACACTGTGACAGTTCAAGTTCTGAAGAGAAAGAGAGAAGACTGTGGAGTCATAGGGAGGACATACATGTCAAGGAAGCACCTCTGATTCATATGGAAAGCATTTAAAGGGTAATTTTGTTTAGAAGTACTTTTTGTTATATTTGTTGAATTTCTCAGTACATCTTGATAGCGATCAATAAATCAAGTGCTCTGACAATATAAAGAAAAAAATCTGGTGTCTCTGACGGTAATAACTCCATCCAATCATTTCATTAAATGATTGGACGGACTACCTGTCTGTCTACCTACAGTAGTAGTAGTGTGCGTTTGTGTTTCGGAGGAGGGGCTTTGGAGGGAGGGGTGGGGTTCTTTTTCAAATTTACCTACCCTACCTTTAACATTCGCAAGTTTACTCTGAATATTTGAGTTTGAGGCTAAGGCCATGCTTCTACTCTCATCTAGGACGATCTGTGATTTCCAAGTATAGAACTGAGCTTCCAGCTTCATGAGACAGGAAGACACAGTCAGTCCTATGTCAGCATGGCACAGGACGTATCCTTCATATCAGTGGTTCTCAGCTGGTCTGGCCTTGGGACCCACATTTTCCCATGGTCATTAAGTCGTGCCTCTAAGGAAATCTCATGATTTCCTTGAGAAATAAATAACAATAATAAAAGGCTTCTGGAGCGTCTGTTGGCTGATAAATTATCATAGAAACCCGTTTTCAGTGTCAAAACTGATTTGTTTTTGTTTTTTGTTTGAAATAAACAACATGATTTATAGATTACAGCTTAAAAGCATGGTTTAATACTTTTAATTACTTTTTTTTTTTGGACCACTCACTCAACGACCCATTCAGAACGAGTCCGCGACCCACTTTTGGGTCGCGACCCACCAGTTGAGAAACACTGCTTTATATCATTTTATTTCCACTCTATCATGGAGAAAAGGTCCATGCTGAGACTCTCCTCGTAACCTACAATCACGTGTGATGCTTCTAAACAAAGTGAACAATCCTCCTCACCTCCAGAGTCTGGATGTTGCGTAGCAGGAAGATGAGGCCGGACAGGGCTAGGAGGAGGAAGATCGGGGCGTACTTGGACAGATTCCGGCACATGGTGACCCCCTTCTGTCTCCCATGGTCAGGCCCTATCTCACACTCTGCTGTCACCATGGCGATGATGGCATCACGTCGCTTTCAGCTCCCTTGATAGTGACACAAATAAATGCGGTCAGTGATTGAGGACGGACAAACAAGGCCAGAGCCACTATTCCAGCCGATGAATCTTGGTGAATCACTGTTGGTGAATGGTCTCATGCAGAGTTTCATGTTAAGGGCCCCAAGATAGAAAAGCTTAAGACCACAGATCCATATCGGTAGCATCCAGTTTAAGACTCTGGTGCTAATCTACCGGGCAGTGAAAGGAACAGCTCCTTCTTACCTCCAGACCATGGTCAAGTCCTACACCCCCGCCCGACCACTTCACTCTGCTGCCTCGAGGCGACTTGTTGCCCCGTCGCTCTGAGGCCCCGGAGGCCTTTTGACCCGGTCACGGCTCTTTTCTGTCCTGACCCCACAGTGGAGGAATGAATCCCCACTGACGTCAGGACAGCAGAGTCACTGCCCATCTTTCACCAGGCTGAAAACCCCCCTCTTCAAGAAGTACTACCC
>CABFOS010103506.1:10661-21989 GCA_900660315.1 Diretmoides pauciradiatus
AGGATTAAAGGAGTGAAACGTTGGTGAATGGTGGTTCCTGGCTGATGACCCTGCAGCTGACCCGTGGGCACCGGAGGAGGTGCGACAGGCAGCAATGTCAAGCAGGAAATACCACCTACCTGTACATTAACTAAAAAGAAGCACGCCTAAGTTTGACTGGATCTGCGTACTGTCCAGCTCTTGCGGTAGTGGTATGTTGTGTACCTGTGTGAGCTGCTGCTGTAGCATGTTGACCTTGTCCAGCAGAGCTCTCTGCTCCTGGTGGAACTTCCTCAGACTCTCCTGCTGGCTCTCGTTCTGCCTCTCTAGGTTCTGAAACAAACAAACACAAACACACAAATCTTTCATTAAAGTCATCAAATGATGAAAAAGTGTGATAAATTGGCACCAAATCCTATTGGAGCTAATATTTCACGTTAATATAGAAATGATGCTCATGTAAATAAGCAGCAGGTCAAAACTGTACTAACGTGTATGATCTGGTCCCTTATGTTATCCTCAGCTGACTCTGACCTCTCCACTGACTGCAAAGGGGTTCTCTTTTATTTATCATCTTTTAGGAACATAATATTGCCAGACTATGAACATCTACAGGGAACTCTCACTAATAATCACTAGATGGCGGTCATGTGCAGCTAACTGGCCGCCAGTGAGCACCTTGCTGGCTGAACTGAAAATAAACTGTCTGTACTGTGACAATACCCATCCAAGCAAAATTACTTGAAGTACTGGTAGGGGAGAAAATATAAAATACAGAATGCTCAAGGTCTATACAAATACAAAACTCAATATGTAAATCAACCTCTAGAAGGTACAGGCTTCAATATGTGCAAAACTGATCATCAGTGATGAGAAACTGCTTTCAGCTTTCCAAGTAAAACAATACAACATTGAAAAGGAAGGATGTTGATAGGAAAGGTTTACGTATTCAATGACCTCCAGAATTAAGCCATTTATCTGACCTGTTAATGTCAATTCATACAGCAGCTTTGGCACATAACATCTGTGAGCTTCAGCACCTTTTCAACAAAAGGGATCCTAGAAAAGAATTGGCCGTCCAAATCTCGGCTCATTGCTATTCCCATCATGCTATATGTATAAATGGAGGTCCTATAAAATATAAATGTATGCAGTATGGAGAATGAGTTCTTCACTATGTATTATGAAAAGACGTGTGGTCAGTTTTCATGGATGATTGTAGCCAGGTGAGTGGATGCTGTTGGGTTACCTGTCGCTTCCACTGTTCCATTTTGGCGGCTTCTTTTTCTGACAAAAACAACAACAAAAATATTTGGTTCAACACACAACCACAGAAAAAAATAACATTATGCAATGATCATGATTATCTGGAAAGCAAACAACAAAGAATGGGTTATTGATGAAATCCAGAGATAACTATTTATAAGAAATGAGATGACAATATTTAAGTTATGTGTACATTAATAATTTTAGATTGCTGGAAATTGCTGTTACTGTTAAAACACAATGACAACTAAATGCAAAAGAGCATCGGGGCAGAAGACACAATTGATCTGCTTATGTTATTACGGCTTCAGATAGTCCTCCTGTGTCTAAACATAGTTACAGTTAAGTACAGTATGAACAGGACATGTTACCTCAGGTGAACTGATGGCATCTTAGCTAAAAACTCTGTCCTACTCATTTGCAACAGATTTATGTCCAGACCTGCATTCATTTTGAGTCTAACTTTGAATCTTCTTTCCCTCTCCCTCACACTTCCTGCTTCTTTTTTTTCTGCGGTTATGCTTTTGTGTTCTGGGAGTGCGAGGTACAGTAAGTTGGTCCTCAAAATACATACACTTTTCATACACGTCTCACTCATCTCTAACCTACACTTCCCCAAGTGAAAAGAAAATGGGGCCACACTTCAAAGAGATTATTTTTCAGCATTATTGCCTTTTTTTGGATAGCTGCAGTAGAGGGACAGGAACGACATGATCAATCCAGAATGGACGCTCAAAATACAAAAACAGTAACTATCAAAACAGAGATAGTGCACAATCTCTTCGCTTTTTGCTCTCATCTCCAACATTCTACCACTTCCTATAAAACGCCCTTGCTCTTGAAGACATGTTTGTACATGTGACTCCTTCAAACAATGCTGGCAAAGCCTTCAGCCAATCATTTTAAAGTGGTAATCTGTGAGATCCTTGTGCGCTTTTTTAAATTTTGGCAACATCTTTGTTGATAATCAGTCCATTCTGTGTTGTTTTTGCAGGTCACTTCCCAGAGATCATTTGACAGTCAAATAGTGTGGCTGTGAGTGTTGGTACAGTAGATAGTGGCCTTTTCTCTGTCTGTTCAGCCATGGTGGCTATCGCTGCTCATGCTAACTACCTAGCTCTTCTTCTGTTTACTCCAAACAAACAGCTATTGCTGCGAGACATGTAACAGACACCAGGTGACCAGCAAATTCAAAAACTTTCATGAACTGGGTATAGGTTGAATCACCATTGTTTTATCAATTAGCAATAGAGAGTAGCAAGACTATTTAAATGAAAATGTCAGATTATTACTTTATTACTGACTACATCTATACAACATATCAGTGAGTGTCTCACTGAACTATCTAATCTAATCTAATCTAATCTAATCTAATCTAATCTAATCTAATCTAATCTAATATAATATAATATAATATAAGAAATCACACTGATTAATCCATTACTAGAACACCCAGTAAGTAGATTAGTTAATTCTCTTGAACTATGGTTTATGTTTAACACTGAATAAGCATCAGAACCCTTTCTGGCTGTAGTCTGTACTGCTGTGAAAACAGAGATTAGGTGGCCAACTCATACAGCAGCAATAAAACAGCTGTTTCAGTCACTATGAAGAAGGGAATCAGTAAAATCAATTATGCTAATCAGGAAACTGTTGAGACCTGAAAAGCTCTGGATGAGGTTACATTTGAATTCATATTATATACTTATTATTAAATATTAATAAGTCTCTGCATGACTGTCGAGCAGAGGACTGGATGTCAAATAGTTTTTCACAACTAGAATCGGACAACACTGAAGTCCTCATTTCCAACCAGATGTACTGTGTTTCCAACTGACCTCTGTTGGTTTTGTCGAGGTAGCTTTTGATCATGGCAACAAGCTCCTGGTTCTTGTTGAGGCGGGCATAGTGGTAAGCGTCATGGCCCAAGCTGTCAACTGCCGTCACGTCAGCCCCACTTCTCAGCAGCACTTCCACCGCATCCTTACAGCCGTACTCACAGCCCAGAATCAGTGCTGTTCTGAGGGGGACACAAAGACAGTGAATGGATGCGAACACGTGAACACACACACACACACACACACACCCTTTCTTTAGTACTATGAAATAGAAAAGTACTTGAATCAGTCCTTCAGTCCTGAGTCCTAAGGACGCAGACTCCAAACACGCTGCTGAAGTAGTTTAGTCTAGCCAGTTAATTATCATCTATTCAATCACTTCTCAAAGAACGCAAAAAAGCCTTTTGATAATGTATGTATTACGGGGTATTATTACTGGGTTGGTCCAAATTGTTTGGGCTGCGATATTATGCTGCCCACGTTGTGTAACCACAACCAACAATAATCACATCTGACTCACTCGGCCTCAAAAGTATGACTATAACTCTTGAAACACAAACTAAAACACATTCACCCACTAAATCATTCTCTCCTTACTCTTTAGCAGCCGGTTGCTGAGTTTAAATTTTTCAACCTGGTTTTCCAGTTTTTAAATGGGATATATAGCTTTAGATATTAGATAGAAATGCTAATAGTAGTGAGTGGCCTAAAGTACTAACCAATTTTATCAAACTATGTTAATATGTAATGATTTTTTTTAAATCCTCAAAGCCCTCAAATCAAATTCAATATACCGTAGTATACGTAAAATGAAAAGTGAATCTTTCTCAGAACTGTTTTTTGAGTACCACACACATAAACAAATGTACACATATCATCTGGTTTTATGGAATTGTAAATCTGACAGCTCTACCTCATATGTACATCATATTAGGTGATATTCTTTACTTGTTTTGTTTGTCGCGGACAGTGATGTCTGCCCCTCTCTCCAGCAGAAGCTGACAGATGCGTGGATGGCACATCTGGGTCGCCAGTACCAGAGGTGTCCTCCCGTCCTAGAGGGAACAAAGACACGCACATACACATGCATGAACAAAGTCGAATCCGTAAGAAGCATCGTACCGCTCATCTCCACAGCAAAATGAATCTGGTTTAAAAAGTAGGTTGCAGTACTTTCAAAGCTTAAGGCTGAGCTTTGCCACAAGGCCAGAAAATTACATTTAATCCAGTGAACAGAAAAAGCTCCTTCAAGCGCACCGCGATTCATGCAATTCAAAAGATTCATGAAAAAAATCTCTAAAGAAACGATAACTATACATTGTGACAAATGAACAGGAAAAAAACAATTCTCACAAAATCGCTCATATTCACAGACGCTCCACTGTCGCAGAGAAGCTTCACGCTGGAGGAGCAGCCTGCCATGACTGTGGAAAAAGGAGCATAAACAACCGTACTCATTACATGGCATTTATATTGGAAACCACATACAGCACTGTACAGAATTCACTCAAGAATTGGTATGGATCTGTGTTTAAATAAGAGAAAGATAGAAAACTATTATAAAACACAGTATTTCTCATTATTATGCTTGAATAATCTGTTCAGATGAATCATGTGTTGGGGAATGTGTCTAAAAGTAGCATCGCTGCCACTGTGCATTGCCACTGATAACACTGTCTGATGCCGCCTGTCATCGTCTTTCAAGATTGCATGAGGAGGTTTGATAGATGAGAGACTGAAGAAAGGAGCAATAAACTATGAGTAGAGAAAAGAGGCAAATGAGGAGAGAGGAGAGGAGGAGGAGACATTTCTTACCAGCATCATGCAGAGCTGTCCTCCCCTGTAGGTCCACATTTCCAACAGGACAATTGTGCTGTAAGACAACATAACACAAGTTGGCATAACTACAAAGAGCTCTGCTAGAGAGGCAAAGTTGACCAATAAGAAAACCAAATTTCATGCATCCAAGAACCCCAGTAGCAACACTGATTTCTGACCAAAGTTCTGAACAAAGCTAGAAATTACAATCTGCAGTGCTTTTCTAAACAATGACTATGAGAGTAATGTGTGTGTGTGTGTGTGTGTGTGTGTGTGGGGGGGGGGCTTCAGTGCTTTCATTGTTTGCAGATCACTTCTATACTTAGTTGTGGACGAGACTGTGTCAAAACGATATAATTCCAGTGGTCAGCGTGTGAACGTGAGAAGCGACAACAGGCGCTATGCTGATAGGTACACTCGTGACACCCCTCACAGTGAGTCGGTTAGACCCCAGTGACTTTACCACTGTGGCGATGAGGTCCTGCTATGAATTTGAGGACTCAATGCTAACAGGGGACGTATGTTGCTGGGTGAGCTTGCCAGCAGGTTAGCTCAGGCCCCACTATAAAAACCCAACTCTCTCCAGCAACAAGGTCCAAAAACGAGCTGCACGCTCAAATGACAAGGGGAGCAGGAGGGGTGTGGAGAGGCAGCGGGGACTAACTGCAGAGCATAGAGGGGGGGAAACCCTATACCTCGAGGGTTTGGGGTGATAGAGGGAGATGGTGGCGGTGGTGGTGGTGGTGGTCGGGGTGAGGAGTAGGTGCCCAGCTGCTATCTCCGGTGTGATGACGGCACCAAGAATGGACGGTAGGTTTGCGGAAGGCCAGGCTTGTCAACACCACTGACAGCCCCCCACTGACAGCACCACCTCCGTTAGATCACTGCCATACCAGAGTTGGGGGTGAGAGGACGGCTAAAACGCTCAATGTTGTAGAGATAGCCCCCACATTGTAAACACATAAATCCTCCAGCGGGGCATGGTGACTCAACAGGGCCTACTGTTGACCTATAAGGGGTGAGAGCTTGGCTGCCGGAGCCGTTTGGTAAGGCTTGCTTAAAGGAGATGTCCTGGTACAAGCGTGGTCAGTGATAGGTTCTCGCTCTGTGCAGCATACACACAGTAGAAAGCAAACAGACACCACACTTACTCTATATCAGAATCAGTGAAATAATTAGGAGTTATTATAAACCGGAGAGCAAAGAACAAGCTCACAAACTGTGTCCTAGTCCTGTGTTTCATCACAGGAGTAAATGTCATTCATGTGCAAATGGTGTTACAGGGACACTGGTAAAGCAAATGTACTTTACCTGCAAGAGCTTCTGCACACACAGAGACTGTCCATTTCTCGAGGCCAGGTGAAGAGCATTTTTACCTAAAAGCCAATGAATGCAGCAATCAGAAAATGAGCTACATTCACAGTGCAAATACCACTGTGTATAATAATCATTAATGTTTCACTCAGCCTGATTCAGTAGGAACCAATAGATATCTTGTACATTGAGTACTTTCTTTATGTACGATGCACCTCCAAGGAGTTGTGTTAGCTAATACAGGCTAAAACAAATGCAGAAATAGTAGCGATACACAATACAACGGTCATCATATCGGTATCGGCCGAAAATTATTTAAAAACGCATTATCGGTATCAGACGGATTTCAAAATTATTCCCGATATGTTGCACTGATATGATGACACATTAATTATGTGCCAACCACGTTGATGCGTTGGTGTAACAGCAGCTCTTGTTAACCTACACAGGAGAAAATGTCTGTGGTGTGGAGAGAAATCAGCTCATAACAAAGCAGCGTCTGCATCTGCACCCAGTATCACAGTTACTGCAAGGTGGAAGGTAAACCCTACTGGTGGAAACTGGTATTGCAGTATCGGTATCGGTATCAGTATCAATATCGGTCGATATGACTATGGAAATAATCGGTTATCAAATATCAGCCAAAATCTCAATGTCGTGCATCCCTATTTGACTAATATACTTTGGTGGGAAATTTGAAAATACTTTGTATATTATGTTGTTGGGTGAACAAATGCAAAATATTACCCTTAAAATAAAAACTTAAAGGATAATTTCGGTCATTTTCAACGTGGACTCTATTTCTTCATGTCCGTGTGTGTTTGTGACTGATGGGAACAAGAATTTGTGAAATTAGTCCACAGTATTGACCGAATCCGGAGGTGCTAGCGGTTAGCGGTTAGCTTAGCGAGTCTGTCTAAAACGAGAGGCTTCGGGGCAAGTTTTTTTTTTGCCACTAACAGGCTCTGATTGTTGTTATAAGTTTCTGACAGGATCAGAGAAATAAAACATTTTTACCTCCGCCCAAGAACGAAGTCCGGGGGCGAGAGGTAATGTTTTCGGTACCATTCGTTCGTGTACAAGATTACGCAAAAACTACCAGACTGATTTTCATGAAACTTGGTGGAATGGTGTAGTATTGGACATCGATGACCCTGGGAATTTTTTGGCTGGATCTGAATCACGGGGCACCGCATAGGATGCCATATAAACAGGAAATGAGCTCTAATTGCTTATCGCATCATCCAATTTTCATTAAACCTGGTAGAAGGGTGTAGTATCGGTCAATGACGACCGCATGAAATTTTGGGCCGGATCTGAATCAAGGGGCGCCGCATGGGGCGCCACGTAAACAGGAAGTGTATGTTCCCTAAGAGCCAATGGGCACAATTTTACATGGCCACCACTCAAGGTCAATACAACGCCGAGTGAACAGGAAGTGAGGTCTAATAGCTTAACACATCATCCCTTTGACATTCTACTTAAAGGTGCTGTCTCCGCCGGTTCATTTATGGCAAAATTTTAAAATTCTGCGTATATCTGGAAAGTATTCAACAGTAATCAGTGACATAAGATATTTGACACATCAATGACATAATTTGAGCATCTGTGTGAGGAGAAGCGGCCAAAAACGGGACAACCAATCCAATGTGAGCCCTTCACCTTTGATTGGACGACCCATCTGTTTTGGGGCAATCTCTGATTGGGGAGGGGGCGTTGCTTAGACAGTTGGTGCATTCAAAAAAATTCTAAGTGCTGCTGAAGAGGCAGCCGGCGGAGACAGCACCTTTAATATGCATGTTCCCTAAGGGTCACTGGGCACAATTTATCATGGCCACCACCCAATGTCAACGCAACGCCACGTGAACAGGAAGTGAAGCTTAACGCAGCATCCCATTTTCATGATTTCCGCTGGATAGGTGCAGGTTGGCCCACGGAAGAGATATTTCATTTTGGAGTGGATCTGAATCACAGGTCGCCGCATAAACACGCGACATGAATACTGGGCGGAGGTCTGCTCTCTCTGACCACCTTTCTAGTTCTTTATCTTTTGCTTGATCTGTTGTTATTGTGTTAGCATCCACTTGGAGCACAACTATATCCCAACAGTGGCTGTCCCTATCAAAGATAGGTCTATATACAAGAAGAGGTCTCACTCTTCACGAAAAAAACAAAACATTTTATTTCTCTGGGATCCTGTCAAGACACTTATAACAACCATTGGAGCCTGGCTGTCAGTGGCTAAAAAAACGCTTTTAGAGAACTATACACTTGCCCTTTAGTGACAAATCACTAAAAACAGTGCTCAAAAATTCTTTTTCCCACCAGTCACGTAGACACACGACCATGGGAAAATAAAATCCAGATTGAAAATGACCGAAATTAAATAATTAACAATTACTAACTCATAAAGACTTCAGCCATCAAAACAACAGACTACAGCCATCAAAACAACAACAATACAACCTATGACAGTTTGACTGTTAGGTAACATGGGGCTCTTTCTAAACAAGAACTGGGCCAATGCACTCTCCATCCAAGCAGTGAATAGTTATTATTAGTCACACTCTTCATGAAGTTCCATTCATTAAAAGCAAATCAGTAAAAGCGCTTAATGAAGAGAGATGGGTATGTTTTTATGTGGGCGCCTGCTAGTGGGGCCAAATGCCAGCAGGAAAACCCAGAACTAGCTGTCCATGGTGTTCCTGTCCAGTCTGGGGGTAGGAACGGTGTAATTAGGGAGATGCTAATGGGTCTAAGCTTATTAATGTCTTAGGAAAGCTTCAAATGTCACTTAAATTTGATGCCATCCCAAAGACGTTTTGTGTGGCACAGTCATTCACTCCACTAGACGCTGACCTGGAGTCTTAGAGAAATAAAACGGTGCTTGGCCTGAATCGACACAAAACAGCAGCTTTTGAACAAAGCTCTGAGCTTCACATCCATGACACACAAGACCGCTGAAGAGCTAATTAGTGCGTCAGTATCTTATGCGTACATCAACATTTCACCTTAAGAATCACTCTAAATTGAACTCCTAACTGTTAATTTCGACTGATGCCGAACATAAATGTTTATTCATGCATATTTCAAAATCCAACATTATTTCTTGCTTGGTTGATTGACATTTGATGGCCACGCTTGCAAAGCCACTCTAATGTTGTCATTAGTTATGCTTCTCTGGTGACCAAAAGACTGATCCTTAAGTCCCAGAATCCACTAAGGTTAAATATGAATGGTTGGAGGAGATAAAGTACATCAAATAAATGAAAAAAGACACGTTCACTGATGGAACACGGTAGAAAAAGTCTGTTAATTAAAAATATGAAAATGAACAAAAATCTCTAAGACAGTTTTGGCCTCCTCTCCGAAAAGCTACGTTTTAATTCTCTATCTCTCTTAACGTGCATATGAACTTCATTGAATTACCGGTAAGCTGCTGAGCCAACTTCAGCTTTGTTTTAAGCAAGATCAGATGTTTCCACATATTGAAAATGAAAAACAATACACCATACTATCTCAATTGGATATTATTTTAGGACAAAATAAACAATATTTCAGATAATGCCACCAAGTAGGTTTGTATCTTGTAGTTTTCCCAACTCTGATGTGGTCTTATTTATAGGTTGTCTGAAGTGAAATTGACATTCAGCTCTCTTGTTTGTGACAGAAGCCAAATAGCAGTTGACTTGTAGATGCGGAAAGAAATTACTTTTCGTATGATATGAAATTCAAAGGACACTGATAGACTGACATATACGGACATTATTAACTTATTATTACAGTATCACATTAGTAACATTAACTCTTTCAACATTAACAGTAACAATAACATTGTGTAAGCAGATACATAAGTTTCTAGGTGTATAATACCATAGATGTACATGGTAGGCCTACAGAAAGAAAGAAAGAAAGAAAGAAAGAAAGAAAGAAAGAAAGAAAGAAAGAAAGAAAGAAAGAAAGAAAATACAGCCATTGCTTTTCTTCCTTTTCTGTGTATCATGTTCACAAGTTAATCAGCTTGACTGAAATAAGCCTGAAAAGTGCCAGTATCAAATTAGCCCACACTGGATTGGCACGAGAGTCTCCTTCTGGTTGGACCACACTGGGAAGACGGAGTAAATTTGATTGATTACCACACTTTAGTTGTGATGAAACTTGAAACACTGTTGTTGGCACTTTTATCCACTTCTAAAATCAGGAGATCAACATGAGTTTTGCCAAACTTACCATGGGAAATACATTTACCATATTGGGAAACACATGTGTTTATAGATAAATGCATACATTTTTAACTATTTGGAAATGTATATATTTATGGATACATTATTTAAATTTACCATTTTCTATTAACAATACCATAGCACAGATATATATCTCTGTAAATGAAATTAAAATGTAATTGAAGAAGAGACTAATAATATGGCAGTGGAATGAATATTTCGTTTCAACTTCATTCCATTCCCAAACCATGCAGACTAAGTACAAATGACAGCATTTGAGAGAGCAGACCACAAAGATGAGAGCATGACAGCCTCACAATCACAACAATGTTTATATTTCCTTCCGAGGGTTGGTAGTCTGTGTCTGCTATACGGAGCAACCACTGCCAAACACATGAATGAAACTCAAGAGCCTCTGAAAAACATCATTAAGTCACTTTGTTAGAAAGGCTTTTCAAAGCAGACACTTAGATTTATTCCTTTACATTTCATCTTGCCTAGTTTTACTAAGTATATTATATGCCAGGGGCTAAAAACTGCATAGTGAATAAAATGGACCAACTTCATTGTGCCTTAGCATAAAATGATCAGTTGCTATTGATCCATAATTTGGACAAGTGCCAGATTATTGACAGGAAGACCAAATATGTTAGGCCAGCTATGTTTCAGAAATCCCCTCATACACTCAATCACTGGAACAGAAATTGCTCCATGGTATGTAATAACGCAGCCATGTTTCTTTCCCCCTTCTAGATCAATGCTAATTGAGGTCCTAGATGATGGATGTGGTCTGAAATGCTTTTAACCCACTGACTGCTGAGCAACACATCAAGGAAGGAAGGGCTACTGTGCAGTTTTCAGACTGCTTCAATTCTCTGGTCCAAACTGAG
>CABFOS010103517.1:0-23558 GCA_900660315.1 Diretmoides pauciradiatus
CAGCGGCTCTGCTCTCTCTCTCTCTCTCTCTCTCGCTCTCTCGTTTAACTCAACTCATTCACTCCCTTGTGTTTCTTTCCAGCTGCTCTTTCCCCTCTCTCCACCCAAGTTCTCTCTCTTGCACTTTGTTCTTCCTCTTTTTCTCCATCCATCCATCCATCCATCCATCCATCCATCCCTTGTGTCTACTTTTCCTGCACTTCTCTTTTCCTGCATTCTCTCCTCCACATCTTTTACCGTCGCTCATTTATCTCTTGTCTCTCTTTCCACCTATCCGTCAGACATCCCGGACGACGAGGCCCAGTACTGGACCAGCAGACTGGATCGGATCAACACCATGCGGATACATGAGGAGGTGAGTCCACTAGCGCAAAGAACTGAACCGTGGCTTCCAAAGGGCTTGGTTTTGGTGTCGTCCCAAATTACTGCAGGGGAGTTGATCCTGCACATTAAGAGGACTGGCAATGCATAAAACACCAACCATAAATTAGACAACAGTTAAATCATTCATTTTTATACAGCAGTACAAGAGGATCTTGATGCTAACATGCTAGTGGGGGATCCTAGCAAGGAGAAACATTTCTCTCTATGCCGTTGTTTGAAAGTTACTTGAATGCAGGGACGGAACAGCAGAGGTTTATGAAGCATGAAGAAAAAATATGTAAAAAGTGGAGTTGATAAAATATCTGCATCTGTAAAACTGATTCAACTTCTGGTTTCATGGGATCAGCAAAGTATTAATAACATGTCTGAAGTTTTATTTTGTATACATCTGTTTACATTTGACAGTAATGCCAATGTGGGTGATGACAGAGAGATGCAGGAAATGTAGACACAAGGGATGAATGGATGGAGAAAAAAGAGGAAGAACAAAGTGCAAGAGAGAGAACTTGGGTGGAGAGAGGGGAAAGTGCAGCTAGAAAGAAACACAAGGCAGTGACACTGGCATTACTGTCAAATGTGATTGATTGATTGATTGATTGATTGATTGATCAATTGTTCTTTGTCTTGTTGTACTACTGTGTTTCCGAGCTCTTGTTAGTTGGGTCTTTCCTCCAGACTGAGTTTCTCTATGCCATGATCCTCCTGATCCTTTGCTTTTCACTTCATGTTAAGTTGTTGCATTCTGCTCTGTTGTTAAGTGATTTCTGCAGGCTGGTAGCGCACACCTGCCACCTGATGGCGAACATCTGTTATTACAACATGATTTAATTAACCAGATTAACTACAGAACTGTGATAATCTCTCTCTCTCTCTCTCTCTCTCTCTCTCTCTCTCTCTCTCTCTCTCTCTCAGGAAGAGGTCCAGAGAAGACGAATGGCATCAGTGCCCTCCCAGTGCTGTAAGTCTAAACTGTTAAGTAACATTTCTTTGCTCCACTGCATTGCATGTGATTTGTCATGTGTAATGTGCATGTGTTTTTTGTGGTTGTGTACATGTTTGTTCAACCACGTCAGAGTCCAACTTTTAATCACTTTCAATCACTCTTCACTCTTTGTCATCAATGGTTTTCATACTCACTCCAATTAGGACCTAGGCGGTCTTTTTATTCTTCCTTCCTTCTTGTGTTTCATCAGCAGGAGGATGTTCACACCAGCCACCAGCCGAACGCTGGTCGTTTTGGCTGTGGCTGGTAATTGCGTCTTCTTTATCTGTTCATCAGTAGTTGACCTCACACTGTCTTTTTGAAATTATCAGCTTTAACCATTTGTGTTCTTCCCCTCATCTTATTCTCATTATATTCCCTTTAATCTATCGTGTCATTGCTGATCACTGTGTGTGACATTAATCCAGGTGACCCTGCCACAGGTCAACCAGTCATCCATTCTTTATAATCTCTCTCTTATTACAGTACCATTATCATTCATCATTTCCCAAGAGCTTTTCTTTTCCCAGTCTTTGGGGCTCATGTCTTAAACTCCTTTTGGCATCACCAGTTACTGAAGTGGCCTTGGTCTGATTCTTCTGTAATCAACTTCACTTTTCTTGCTGACTCTTTCCTTGAACACTTGCCTCCATGCCACCAGGCAGTTGGAGTTATTTTGGATGGAGCGAACAGCAAAGTACGTACACTGGTTCCCGTTTTACTTTACTTTTGTTATTCTCTCCTCTTCTGTGTGGCCCAGCTCTCTGCTGTTGGCCTCTCTTTCTGATTCAGGACCAAGGCACGTTGGGTCCACGTCTTCTATTCATGTCTTTCCTGTAATTGTAAATGTGCATGCGACTGTGTATATGGAGTGTGTACACACGGCCAGTGACAGCTTCTCTGTCACGTGACCAGTCAAGGCGTCTGTCTTGTGGGGAGATATCTTGGTCTTTGGAGTAACATTGTTTATCTCTATATCCCAAACTGCTTTCATGTCTATTTCCTTGTGTGAATCTGCCTTCTTGACACCTGTCCAACTGCCCCTGGTCTTTGTATTATATGCCTGCTACCACAAGAGGGGGCTACAGGTTTAAATTCTGTCATATTTAGTCTCATTTTTTTATGTTGTCCTTTGAACAGCATAAAGTACTAACAACCAGAGTTAGAACTCGGACTATGAGCACATATTGTATATAATTAGTCATCAGAAGTACATCTGAGAAAGTCTGCTGAGTTACTTGGGGGTGCTTTGCCTGGCCTACAGCAGTAATTCTTTTTTTAACACTTTATTTAGAGATTTTTTTCCCCATTTTACAGACAAGACATTGACATACAGTACATGTGTACACCATCATCTCAAGGTACAAATATGTACAGAAAAATAGAGAATACTGAAATAAACAAAAAAACAAAACTAACAACAACATCTGAAAAAGACAGAGCATAAAAACAACAAAAAACAACAAAACAAAAGCAAAAACAAAACATGTGCATCCTACAGTAGTGTATTTAAGCATAGATAGGACAGATCACCTGTAGAGATATAGGTTCATAGTTCCAGGCCAGGTAAACTATTCACATAGGTTTTGTAAAATACCTTGACGGAGCCATTGAGGAGGGTACATCTGATTTTTTTCCAGCTTGATGTTCTGCATCACATCTTTGATCCATCGGCTGTGTGATGGAGGGGACACATCCTTCCATTTAAACAGAATTGAGCGTCTAGCTAATAGAGAGGAAAATGCAATGACTTTCCGTAAGTGAGCAGAGAGATTGGAATCATCTGGGACTAAGAATATACCAAAAATAGCAATTGTAGGAGAAGGCATAATATTACAGGCATAAGACTTGGAAATGGTGTCAAAATAGGATGACCAGAAAGGGGCACGTTTTGGCAAGACCACAACTACAGCAGTAAATGCAGATGCAACCTTTGTTGTATAAATCCTACTTTTTCCTGCATGCATGCTGAACTCCTGCTGCATTTTGGCTAATTGTTTGAGTTTGTTTAAAGTAACAATCTGACATTGTTACTAAAATCTGATGTCTTGTAAATTTACACACCTGCTGTCTTTTGACTTTTTTGTCATCTCCTCCATTGTGTTATTAATTTGCTTGAAAAAATAGCTTAGTAGTGTTTAACTGAGCTCTCGCCATTGCCTTTCACACAGCTCTAGATGACCATGATAGCGCAGTGGACGAACACGATAGTGACTATCGCAGTGAAACCGGCAACCGACCTCCACGGTACCACAACACCTCCCAGACCAACTCGTCTATGCACCAGTACCCCATAGGCCGCAGGGTACAGCGCCCATCCCGATCCAGAGAGTCTGACTCTGCACAGAACTATGAGCTAGACTATAGAGAAAGAAGGGGGCCGAGGTAAACACACACACACACACACACACACATGCCTGTAATAGACTAATCTTATTGTTGTAGTACCACTTGGGCAAAATATCGGATGTGTATTCCCTTGGTCACTCTAATATGACAGCAGATATAGGATTAGAGGCTAAGAGCCACAGTAACTGCACTCCAGGGGCTCCTAATACATTTCCCCACTTGCCTGAATCAAATACTCTTAACCCTGGCTGCTGAAATAATTGTTATTTGTTCATCTGTGATCTTTGTTGAAGAGCAAGGCTTCAAGGAGTGAGGTTGCCAAGATAGACATAAGCTATGGTGGTTTTGTAGTGTTAGTGTTTGCAAAAACATTATTTAACAAACAAAACAATGGTTTGCTGTACCAGATTACATATTGGAAATCATCCAAATCAATGCACATGCAATCTGCTCATATTTGTCTTTTTTATTTGCTGTTCTTCACTTGAATGCTTTCTTTGCTTGATCTGCTGTTTTGAAGTCTAATTTCTGTCTTTTTCTTTCCTTTGCATAATTTTTTCACTGCTTCCTGCATGGCACTTCTGTTCACCCAACAGGCGATCACACCGTAAGGGCAGGATCAGAATAATCCCTGTTGACTCAGGTATGGGTGTGGAGGAATGGGAGAGCAAATATAAAATACCTGACACAGGTGTCCTGGACGATTACTTGGGCGATGAGCAGAAGACATGGGAGGACGAAGACAAAAGCATCATCTACCGCATAAGTGACAGCCCTAGTGAGCCCAAAGGTAGCAGGTTCTATCAGACAGTAGAATGTGATGTACTGTCTCTTGAGGATACAGAGGAGCAGGATGGCACTGGCAGGCCCCGCAGAAAGAGGCGGGGCTTTGGCAGCGGAGAGGTACGTTTAGTTTATAAGGAAGCCGGCAGCTTTGAGGATGAATCATCCCCTCCTGAAATTGATATCATTCCTTCAGTCAAACAGCTACGACAGCAGACAGACAAAGAAGGACTACTATACAAGACTAGACTGTGGGCCAAAACTGCATTAGAGGACACTCTTGAGAACTACGCAGCCTTTCGAGAAGAAGAGGCGGCAAGGGAAGAGGCGGCAAGGGAAGAGGCTGCCAGGATCAGGGCTAGGAGTGAGTATAGCTCCATTGGATCAGATGAGATGCAGTACTCCTTTGGATCTGAGGAAGAGCTAGATGATCTGACATTCATTGAAGGGGATGGCCCTTATGACTATGAAAGTTACTACTATCCCAGCATTTCCCCCTCTGCAGGACGAGACTATTTGAGCAAAGGGAGCGCAGGCTATGGACAAGATCCAATGCTGTCTCCTGAGGAGGAGCCAATGGATGAATACGTTGATGCCATGGATGAACTTCAGGACTTAGTTCACTCAGTGTCTGAATACCTGGCTGTAAAAGAGGAGGAGATTAACAACTATGAATTGATACCTAAACCAATCAGGAGAAAGCTCCCAGCGTTGCCAACCGGTACCAAAGCAGTACCAGCTGGGGAAAGTGAGAGCAATGATACCAAAGCAGTACAAGCTGAGGAAGGTGGGAGCAATGATACCAAAGCAGTACAAGCTGAGGAAGGTGGGAGCAATGATACCAAAGCAGTACAAGCTGAGGAAGGTGAGAGCAATGAGGCAAAAGCACCTGAAGTTAAGGGGGACAGTTCTGTTGGGCAGGGCTTAGCTGGAGTAAAGAATGCAATGAGCTCCTTATTCAGCACTATCGCAGGTTCCAAGTCCAGCACTGAGGGCCCTGAAGCTTCTGGCACAACTCCGTCCAGTTCCCCTGGACCACCACAAACAGAGTCTGGCATTTCAAAGCTACTCTCCTTTATCCCTAAACCTGGTACTGACGCCGCAGAAACCTCTGGTCCTACTGCTACAGACCCGTCTACTTCCCAAGCTCCAGCACAAGCTGAGTCGAGCATTTCAAAGCTACTTTCATTCATTCCCAAAAGTGGTGGTACTACCCCCCCAATAGCCATAGTTCCTCCTGCCCCACACGAGCCCACAACAGAGAGGAAGTTCTCCCTTCAGTCTCTTTTACCTTTTCAGTCCCCTGAATCCAGTCGACCGGCTGAAAGTGATCAAACACAAGTTGGGGGTGAGGCACAAGGTAATGCGTCCACCGCTAACCAACCGACATCTGTGGTTGACTCCATGTTAGGAAGGTTTAGTCCTATGAGGCTTTTTTCCAGTGCACCGCCATCCAGAGAGCCATCGCCTCAGCCACCAGAACAAAGAAGTTCATCTGCAGCAGGCAATGAATCTGAGCAAGGATCCATAGACAGAGTTAGGAGTCCTGAGAGGTCAGGCTCACAAACAGAGCGCCAGTCATCAGGTGAGAGGAGACCAGACTCAGGAAGTTGGTCAGTAGAGCTTTTACCAGATACAGGAAGTGGATCAGTAGAGCTTTTGCCAGATACAGGAAGTGGATCAGTTGAGCTTTTGCCAGATACAGGAAGTGGATCAGTTGAGATTTTGTCAGATACAGGAAGTGGATCAGTGGAGCTTCTTCCAGAAACTGAGTCATCCGGTGAGCTACCAGATATTCAGCAAAGAAGAATTTCGGAACCTAAACCTGAAAGCAGTGCAGAGGACACAGGATTCTTCAGTCCTTTTAAGAAATCTCTCTCTACTCTCATGTCAACGGCTTCTCCTGAGAACTCTTTGCAGACTGACACCAAGCCCACAGAGGAGTCATTTTTAGGCAGCAAACTGAAAATCCCATTTTTCTCCTCTGAAAATGTCTCCACGCAACAGCCACCCAAAGCAGAGGGAGGCATGCTCTCAGGGATTCTTAAGTTTGCCTCCAGTGAAGATGTCAATGCCCCAAAAAGTGCGTCACCGAGCCCCACAAGAACTCCCTCTCCGAGCCGTTCTGTACTTCTTGAAAGTGTGCCAAAAGTAAACACAGAAACTGGATGGTTTTCTAACCTCTTCAAAGCAGCTCCAAGCGAACCTGCTAAGGAACCTGCAAAGCCACAAATTACCCCCACAGTGACACTGACTAAGCCTAGTGATCAAACTGAGCTTAGTACCGAACAAATGGCCCCTGAAAACTTAGGTGACACTGATTGTGGATCAGAACAAGTGAGTGAAGACCAAACATTGACTGACAAAGATTCCGAGTGCAAGATAAATGCCCAATCTCAGCCTGAAGTAGATGCCACCTCTAAAGATCAAGGTGCTGCTGAGCCTCTGGAACAAGCCAAAGCCCAGTCAGAACCACAAGCCCCACAACAGCCTCAAGGCATTCTCTCTGCACTGTTGAAACTAGGATCAACAGAAGATGTGACTGCTGGCAATAAAGTCCAGGGAGGGGCTAGTCAGCCTCAACAGACTGGGCTGTTCTCAGGGCTGTTTTCACAAGCTCCCCAATCTTCTTCTCAAACAAAACAAGGTTCTGCAGCACAACAGCCAGGAGGATTGCTGTCTGGATTTTTAAAATTTGCTTCCGATAATGTTGCTGCTCCTGCAAATCAGCCACAGTCAGCATCACCAGAAAGTCAAG
Organism: Diretmoides pauciradiatus; assembly: GCA_900660315.1. Taxonomy (NCBI): domain Eukaryota; kingdom Metazoa; phylum Chordata; class Actinopteri; order Trachichthyiformes; family Diretmidae; genus Diretmoides; species Diretmoides pauciradiatus. Next base: position 7,257 of record CABFOS010103517.1, read on the forward strand.
CTGGCCATGTCCCACCACAAAGGCCAGGCCAAGCTGCTGCAGCAACTGTTGCAGCTCAACCACCCCCTGCACAACCTGGGGGAATCTTATCTGGGTTCTTGAAAATAACCACAGACGCTGTAGCTGGGTCTCAACTTCCTCAGCTCACACCAGGGCCCCAGCCAGATGCAGCTGACCAGCTAGCTAAAAACGAAGGCCATGAGCAAGTCTTGATTCAAGGCACTGCTCCCCCCATGCCATCAACAGGGCATTCATCAGGGTTGCTTAAATTAGGTTCAGCAGATATCCCTCCCACAGATAAAGGTCAGCCTGACCAGCAACTGAGACAATTAGCAGCCCCAAATCAACAACCAAACCAACAGCAAAAGCCTGAGCAAACAAGTCAAAATCAACCTCCAAAGGCAGCAGCAGCATCAACACCGTCACAATCCGGTGGATTCATTGGGGGTTTGTTGAAACTCACAGAAACAACACCTCAGCCACAGCAAGGTGCTCCAGGTGCACAACCCAATCAACAACCACAACAGCCAGGTAGCATGCTGTCGGGATTCTTTAACAAGATTGTGGAACCTACCCCACCTCAGCCACAGTTGGCATCTGATACTCAAGGGCCTAACCAACATCCACCTGCCCAGCAAGGAGGGATCTTCTCTGCTCTTTTTGGCATGGGGGGCCCAGACTCGGCTCCTGCAAGCCAAGCCTCTCCTTCACAACAACAGCGAAGTGGCCCACCAGGAAGCAGACATAATCAGCAGCCAAGCAACAGGCAAAACCTGCAATGTCAAAACCAGGTCCCTCCACAACAGCCTCCAAGTGGTCCTGGAGGGATGCTCTCTGGATTATTCAATAAAATTGCAGACACCGGAGCCTCACAGCCTACAATGAGTGGTCACCCAGGGCAGCAACAAGCACCAAGAGTAGGCCAAAACACACCCCAGCAACCACCTAATCAGGGAGGTTTCCTCTCTGGGCTATTTTCAGTAGCACCTGCCTCTGTAGCACAGCAGCAGCCACCTGGCAATCAGCCAACCCATCTGCCACCACAACAGGGTAACAGACAACCCCTGCAGAGGCAAACCCAGATCCCTCCACAACCTGCTGCTTCTGCACCTGAGCCACAGCAGGGTGGACTGTTGTCAGGGCTTTTCAATAAGTTAGCATCTGCTGACAATGCACCTCAACAGCCCACACTCCAGACTGTGCCTCAAGAAGGTAATAAGGCAAATACTCCAAGACAAGGTCAATCTGCAGGTCAACAGTCCCCCCAACCTAACCAACAAGGAGGATTCTTCTCTGGTCTTTTTGGTCAGACGTCACCACAACAGCCCCAACAGCAAACCAAAATGCCAACTCCTCAACAACTGTCAGCCCAACAGCCTAGTCAAACTGGAGGCTTGCTTTCAAGTTTTCTGAAGCTTGCATCTGGTGAAAACGAACCTCAGCAACAACAGTCACCTGAACCAACCGGTCGACCACCCGTCAAGCCAGGGCAAAATCCACCCTATTTTGAATCAGAGGGAATTTTACCTGGCCTGTTAAAGAAAATATCAGCCACTGAGGAACAGACATCAGCTGCTGGTCAGAAATCTCAACCAACACTGCAACAACAGCCGGCACGTGCTGCAGGACAGGGGCGGCCACAAATTCAGAGAGCCAAACCAGTGGACCTGCCTTTGTCCCAAGACGTGACAGTCGAGAAGGATTCAAAAGTTCCAGCACAAAAAGGTTTCCTCTCAAGCCTTTTTGGTGTTACAGAGGAGACGGCAACATCAAAGGCACAGCAGACATCAACCTGCCAGCCTGGGAAGGAGGAACCAATAACCAGCACGAGTGGCACATCTCCGGGTTTGTTATCCAGCCTTTTCAAAACAGGCCCCAGTGACAGCAACACTTCTGCTGTTGTGAAGGAACCTGAGAAAAGTCTTCTCGATCGTTTACTACCAAAAAGTAAGGAAGATATCCCTGCAAGTATCGCTACAGTCACGACTAGTGGAGTAACAGCTACATCTGCTTTTCATACCCGTAAAGAACCCCCACCATCTCAAGTTTGGCAAGATCCCACGATTTCCCCAACCCAATGTTACCTTGAGGAAATTCAGCGTCTCTTGTATGGGACAGCAGAAGAGTATGGCTACCAGGATCTTTTATACAACTTTGCAGAACATGGTGTCATCCCGCCAGAGCTCTATGAGCATCAGTGTCTCATAGAAGCTCTTCTTTGGCAGCAGCTCAATGATTATGCCCTCGCTGAAGCCCTTGCTGCTCAAGTTCAGGAGCACTACCAGGCAGGCCAAGGGTACACACCACCCACAGTTAGAGCACCCATATGGGAGAATCATGGATGGCTAAATCCCAAAGAAATTAACACCAATCAGTTCAACATACCCTCACATCCTTGGAGGGATGCAGCCACCCAACTTTTTGAGAGCCGGAATCGCTTTCTTGAGCCAGAAGAAGATCTGGTTTTGTTTGACATGACTTGCAGAGAAAAGAAACCCTGGAGCAGCTGTGACTATTTGAATGATCTTGATCAAAACAGAAAGCCTTGGATTGTGGGAGGGACTGCTCTCAATCTGTCCACAGAAAAGACTAAGACAAAGCGCAGTAGATGTCAGTCTCTTACTGAAGGCAGTATACATGAATTCACCCAAATAGTTGATAAACGTGGTCCTGGTAGTGCTGTAACAGATAAAAAAGAGTTTGACTTGCAAGCAGCTACTGAATTCATAAAAAAACTTGCCACTAAAAAGGGCCCAATCGATTTATCACATTGTGCTGTGGATTTAAGTAAGTTTGCAGGAGTTACTGGGGATGCCGATGAGGACATGTTTTTTGAGGACTCTGAGTGGTATCCGCAATGGCTTTCTCTTTTGGAGCAAGGGTTGTGGTGGCCGGCTGAAGCTGGGGATTGTGGATATTATGTATATTCGAATGAAGAATTCATTTACTCCCTTTTGACTGACAGAGCTGGTAGAAACCTCTATGCGTGTGCTGCACCAGATGATGTGCAAGCCCTTGGAAATATCACAGAGAATATTGCTAACATACTGAAACAAAAACAAAGAGACAAAGTGACCCTCTGTGGTTTTAAAATCCCCCTCTCGAATGAGGAAGATGGCCTCTGGATTGCAGGTCAGCAACAGGGGGATTTATCACCTTTGAATGCGCCTGTTGACCTCACTTCAGCCTTTAGAAAAGGTGATAAAATAATGAACATGAATTTGGAAAATTTCTCTAAGATGTTTCAGGAATCTATATCTTCTCAAGCAGATCAGGCTGTAGACTTCTCCATGTACAAGCTTAAAAAGATCACATTGGAATCAGTGCAAAATGGTCATAGCTGTCACGAGGAACCACTGGAGGCCACTGATCTTACTTTGAAGACACTAAAAGGGGGCCATGGAGGGCCATACTGGAAGAATCAGGGGATTAAAGATGTTCTCACACCTGTATCTACCACACCTGTCGTATCTCTAAGGTCTCATTCACAACATATCTCTCCAAACAGACGTTCTTCAATTCCTGAAATTAGGGTTGGGTACGTAGACCACAAACCTATGGACCAGCGTAAACAGAAGTCAAGCTCCACATCTTCAGCTATCGAAGGAATTGTTGGCAGGTCTTCTGATGTTAACGCAAGTAAAGCTACTACATCATCAACCTCAACACCTCCTATATCACCATTAGTATCTGGCAAGCTTTCAGATACTTCCACAGTTTCAAGAAATCTTCCTGAGACCCCACCAGCTTCAAAAACACCAGGGCCTGTACAATCAGGAAGGAAACTCCCTGCAACACCAGCTGCTAGTAAAGCATCTTCAGCTCCTTCAATACAGACAGCTTCTGTTAGGGGTTTATCCACTACACCTGCTGCAATTGTGGCTTCACCGTGCAATTCACCACAGAGACCACAGCTTGCAAGGCAACCATCTCTGGCTCGCAACCCTACAGTAATACCACAGGCAAACAAGACCTCAATCACAGGATTGTGTGAACTCAACAAAGCTAGCAGCTCTTCGGCAGTGGAGAAAAGATCTTCCTCACCTCAACAGCAGCCACAGGGTTCATCTCAGCAACGTCCTCCACAGCTACATATACTGAATGCCAGCCCAAGGACATATAATAAAGTCTACATTTACCGCAGAAATGCACACTGTAGCGCTCCTGTAGACTGTCAGCTAGGCAACAGAGCCATAGATTTTTCTGCCACTGTCATTGAAGACAAAAATGTTAAAGAAAAAGATGAAACTGATGGCAATGTGGAATCTATGCATAAGGAGAATGATCAAGTTGTTGACTTTACAAAGTATAAATTGAAGAGATTCAAAGAAAAACAGCAGATGGAGGCAAAGACAAATGTGGATTTGACTGACAAGACTACACTTGGAGCTGTAGATCTTACTAAACAGATTGAGGAGGATGAAGTTGAATGGACTGATTTAGAATGTACTGATGTGGGTACATCCCAGGGAAGCCCAAGGGTTTCACTTCTGAGAACCAACTATTGGCAAGATGACCAACACAGCACATCTGTTAGAGCATTACCCAGTCCAGAGATTAGGGTTGGCAATACCTCTTCTACAATTCATAGCCAGACACCACCATTATCCCACAGGAATTCTCTATCAGTTCAGACTAAACAAACTGATGAAGCAACCTCTGTCAAGGGTGCAAGAGACATGTCACCCAAACCATCTCCGACACCCTCTAATAAGTCACCAGAGAGTCCTGACACAAATGTGATGTCTTCAGCAAGATCTTCGATTAATTATGTTTCCAAGGTACAGTCTAATCTCCATGGAGCATTTGAAGGTGAATCTCAGGGACGACGGCTACAGCATTCTCCAAGCCAGTCTGTTCCTTCCTCACCATTGGTAAGCCCTGTTCTGAGACAGCTACCTGCTGAAGGGCAGCATTTGAATTCCCCAGCCAATGATCACAAGCAGATGCAGCAAAGCAAACCTGTGAGTTGCTCACCAACAGTAAGGCCTGCTATTAGACAGCAGATGCCTGTTGATAATAAGGGGGGAATTTTTGCTCAGGCACCACTTCCTTCCAACCAGTCCGGTGGATCTGCTCAGTCATATCAGTTGGCCACAGCACCAGCAAACTCAGTTAAAACTACATTAGATATGTCTGCCAAGACATCCTCTCATCAGTCTCAGCAAACCATTAAACCATCAGAGAATCCTGACACTGAAGCATTGCCATTGAGAAAGAGAAAACCATTAACTTCTGAGGAGGCAAACATAAGGACTAGTGATCACGGATCCATTGATCTCTCCTGTAGAACTGAACCATCAGAAATTCAGGGGAAAGCAACAGACCATGTTAATCCCCTATCTGATCAGGAAAATCGTTTTCAGACTATTTGTGGTACTCAGATAGTAAGCTCTGTTAAAAGACAGCAGATGCCAGTTGATAGTAGGAGGGCATCTTTGGCAAGAGTATCATCTACTTTACGTCAATCTAATGAATCCATGGACACTTCTAAACCCCCTCAGCAACCCACAGCACCAGCCAATACAGTCAAGGCCACACTAGATATGTCTTCTAAATCTTCTGCTAAATTGCAGGAGGCTCCCAAAGTAACCACAGATAACACTCTTACTGAAGCTATACCACTAATGAGGGGCAAGCCAAGTGCTCGTGAACTTGCAAGGCAAAATTCTGTTGGTGTTCCACTAGTTGTGAGTATCCCTTCTGAAGAGCCCATTGGCTTGAAGGCCAGGACTCCAAATGCACAACAGGGTTTTGGCAATAATACCCAGCACCAATCAGACCCTGCTCCTTACCAACAAACATCTCTGCAGAGTAAAACTGGTATCCTTTGTCAGTCAAATCAGTCAACTTTGCAATTGTCACCCATTATACAAACATTTCAGACAGTATCTGCTCCAGCAAAATATGTCACAGCAGCATTGGATATGTCACCCAAGCCACCCCAAGCCACACTGGAAACAACGTCACAATTACCAGAATCTACTCAAAGTGAAGCAGTATCACTTGTGAATAAGCCAACAGCTCGAGCAGTTGCCAGAAAAGATTCAGTTGGTGTTCCCCTGGTAGTTGAACATGCACCCCAAGAACAGACTGGCCAGAAGCAGCCTCAAACCATGGTCCCTGTACAAACACTTCATAGAACCAATACCCACAGTCCTGTTGCACATCAACTACTTCGTAGTTGTACTCTACTGCCATGCTCCAGTGCAAGTGAGACAATGGGAATGTCACAGTCCACTACTCAGCTTTATCCACAGACCTCAGCTCCAGCAAACTCTATTAAATGTACATTAGATATGTCCACAAATGCACCTGAATCAGACACAGTGCCAAACTATTCAGATCCATTGTCACTGGTAAGGGTAAGGCCATCATCCTTTGCACGTGCTCAAAGAGACAATGTTGGTATTCCACTGATTGTGGAATCACCGTACTCACACGAGCAACCTAAAAGGCATCAGACACCGGTAAGAACTCAGGAACAGATGCAACAAGGGCTTGGGAGCAATGCGTTTCAAGGAGTGAGTTCAGTCCAAGACCAACAAACATATCAAATAGCATCAGCACCAGCCAACTCCATCAGAGGCTTTTTGGACATGTCTCCAAAACCACAACAGAAACCAACTGCAACAACTTCTGAGCTCTTGTCAACTGGAGCTGTGTCACTGGTGGTCATAAACAGGCCAAGTATAACAAATAATGGTTCTGTTGGTGTACCACTGATAGTGGAGTCATCCTCACATCAACAAAGGCTCCAAGTGCAAAGAATGATGCAGCCACTCGACTCAGTCCAAGACATAAAACAAGGAAGATCAGCCATGAGTGGAGTCAACACAACTGAGACACTGCATCAGCACATACCTACCTACCATAGAAATGGAGTCTTTTCAGTTTCAAAGAACACATACACAGACTCTCACACACACAGTAACCCCATGGACTTCTCGGCAAGAGAGAGCCCAACTGCACCTTCTATTTCAAGTTATTACATTCAACCACAAGATGGACAGGCCATGGATTTCACCAATACTAAGGCCATGAAAGAAATGTTTAAAAGGAGGCAATCTGAGAAGCCATTTGAAAAGAAAACACTTGCGGGTATTGTTGACCTAACTGTGGATGTTCAAGACAAAGAAACTATTATCAAAAGTGAGCAAGGTGCAAAAGATCTCTCCTCTTCACATGTGTGTTCTGTCTCACTAAGTCATCTGTATCATCAGCAGCAATATATACCTTCAGTCACTCATACAGAGGTAAGAGAAGATGCCTCAGTTTATCAGACTCAGAAACCATTGCCATGTAGGGAAGTCTCCGTTGACGGACAGGCCAGTGCCCAACCTGGCATCCAATGCAGAAGGCAGTCAGGGACATTGACAGAACTGTCCTATTCACCAATAAGTACTCCAGTTCCTGCTTCAGTGCCCTTTCAAAGGCAGATACAGCCTCATCATCAGCCTTTTGCTCCCCATGATATTCAAGGCAGAACATCTGTTCCTTTCTCACAAGACAGTGTCTACCAACAAGTCAGCAGCTCACATGTTATTCATTCCAAAAAGCCTGAACATTTGCCTCCAAGGCCACCTCAGCTACAAACACAGCCTTCCATTCCACAGCAGCTACATCAACAGCCTGACATGAGAGTTGTCAGTACCCGAACCAATGATAGACCACAGCCAAGTGTCCAACGTGGCATGACCCCTATACCCAAAATTCTCATCAAACAACCAACAGTGGGCGGCTTTGACGAAAGCCCATCAGAAAGTGGAACAATGACAAGTTACGGGCAGCCTTCTTCCACTACTCAGCAACTTCATGATAGATCCCAAATTGTTCCTACTCCCCAGTCTTCAAATGTGCAGTCATTCCCTGCCCAGATGATTCAGCAAGTATGTGATGATAGACCCAGAATTGGTCCTCCTCCACAGTCTTTGAATGCACAGCCAGCGCAGAGCAGTGCAACTATAGTCTGTAATAATGTAAAGGAACCTGCTCGAGTGCCATCACTCCAAGGCATATCAGAGGTGACTAAAATCATATCACAACCCACCACACAACTTGAGCCAACACCAGTAAGAGATAAATCTGTGGAACAAAGCTCTAGGGTTGAAGTGCCAAGCCCACAGATAACTCCTATTCAAACACCAGAAAGACCCCTTTCTGTAAAGGGTTTAATTTCAGTGTTTAGTGCTGTAGGTTCACAGCCCTCTGTCTTGACAAAACCATCTGTGGTCACCCAAACACAGAGTCCTGCTGTTGCCCGTGATTCAGTTACAACTGTCAAGGAAATCGCATCTGCATTTAGTGCATCTTCCACCCACAGAACAAGTGAACATGTAATAGTCCCAGCTACGCCTCCTGTTGTTGAATTGCAAGGGGAAATTGCTGAAAGTCGACAAATCTTTGGGATATCAAGTCCTCAACTTTCTCCTGAACAGACTCCTGCATCCTGTCCAACTATTGAGATCCCACCCAAAGCAATTCTTAGTAGAGTCAGTTCAGTAGAGTTGTCTCAAGCACAGTCAACGTTTACATCTACATCCATTACCACAGAATCTGCTGTTGCTAGAGAGGATGTGGTGTTACCTGAATCAGAAACTAAACAACCTATATCCACAGGGACTCAGTCTGTCAATTTCACTGGCAATGTCACAGGTGAGGTCCCCACTGTGGTTAATCTATCCCAGGAGAAAACCAGTCATCCAAGGTCAATCTACATTGGCATTGGCTGCACAGAAGGACCTCCAGTTGATACTGAAACGAATCCAAGTGAGCCTGATCCAAAACCTTACATGAGATTACCCCACATTTTTGTCTCAGCAGCAAGTTCACCAGAAGAGGCTTGTGAAAATGAACATGAGCTGACTAAATCAAGCAAGCAAGAGCAGCCTCCAGAGGTCAGTCTTCCATCCATTCCGTCCACTACATCCACTGAATCCACACTCCCTGATCATAAGGATTCTTTACCTGATGAAATGGATACACAATCTGATATTTCGGAGGATGTAAAGTCTACTGAAATCAGTGGCATACGGACACCCATAGCATCAAAGGAGCTCAAGACCTCCACACCAGAGAAGCCCCTTACACTGACTTCAGTGGACCCTACACATGAGAATGAGCATGACTCACAACTCATCCCAACCCGACCTTTAGAAGTTGAAGCAAAAGCAGAGCCTTCTGTGCCTTGTGAACATTTACCTGAGCTGTCCTCCAAGGATGACAACTCAGAAGCTCCAGACATAAAACCACCAGAGGGCACTCAGCCTCTTGATGAGTTGGTCCAGAAGGATGAAAACACATCTCCAGAATTGGCATCACCTAAAGGAGTCCAGCCTTTTGATAAAAAAGATGAAAAGGGTGTCACCTTAACTGCCACTGAGCGCATTCCTGTTGAACCTCCCACAGAGGAAATTGCAGTATCGAAGGATGCAGGTTTGGCTGCTAAAGTTGATCAACCTGAGGCTGAACTGCCTAAAGAGCAACCAGGCAAAGGCTTATTTTCAATGTTTAGTGGGTCCACTGCAAATGCACAGCACACTTCTTCCCAAACTGGATCATCAGTACTTGGTGGCATCCTTCCTGGCTCTTCTACCAATGACACCGCTGGAGCAGGTTTCCTCTCTATGTTTGGTGGATCAAGTACTCAGCCTTCACCTGGACCCAGAGGCCCAGCACCACCAGTGTCTGCGCCACAAGAGCCTCCAGGAAAAGGCTTGTTCTCTATGTTTGGTGGATCCACTGTTCAGCCACCACCTGGCCCAGGAGGTCCACCTATTGGGGGTATGCCACGTAGAGGTCCGCCTCCTAAAGAAGCTCCAGGAAAAGGTCTATTTTCAATGTTCGGTGGACCTGCCCCTCAGCAAACACCCAGTCCCAGAGGTCCTCCTGGAGGTGGTGCCCCACCAAGAGGACCTGCCACTGGATCTTCTATATTTGGTGGTATCCTCCCAAGTTCTACTGCACCTAAAGAAACGACTGGTGCAGGTTTATTTTCCATGTTTGGGGGTCCTAGTGCCCAGCCCCCAGCTGGACCCAGAGCAGCCTCACCTGGACCTAGAGCACCCTCACCTGGACCTAGAGCACCCTCACCTGAATCTAGATCTGGACCACCTGGACCTAGAGTCCTGGAGCCTTCAGGAAAGGGACCACTCTCTATGTTTAGTGGACCAGGCCAGCAGGCATCGCCAGTCCCTCCGGCAGCCTCTAAACCACCAGAACCAGAGGGTATTGTCAAAGTTCCCCCTGTTTTCTCACTTGGTGGAAATTCTGATGTAAACAAACCTAAAACTGGGTTTGGCCTCCTTGGACTGTCTTCTATGGATGACAAGAAACCAGAATCAGGAGTCATTGCACCCACAATGGAGGAAATTGTCCCTGAACTAGTAATACCCTCAGAAATAAGAGGCATTTCAGATGAAGCAAAGGATCAGTATGCTGAAACACAGGCAGCAGAAAGTGTGCCGCCTGAGCCTGTTCCTACATCTTCAATTGAAGAGCAGCTCCAAGCAGACGAGGCATGTGTTAACACAAAAGACTCCACTCCAGAAAGTAGCAACGAAACCACTGAATATATTGTTCCATCAACTGATCCTCGACTAGGGGTGGAGACAATGGCCAGTATTGAACAATCAGAACAGGCCTCAGTATTGGTTGGAACTCTGAACATAGATACACCAAATGAGACCAATAATCCGTCAGAAAAGGAGAGCACACTGGACTGTACCACAACTGTGAACAATGAGAATGTGGGATACTCAGAGACACCAATGGAATACAAGGAAATTAAGGAGCCAATGCCAGGAGCAGAATCAGAAAAGGATTTTAAAACCAGTGATGAATCTGACACAGCTGACACCAAAAGCCCTGTAATATCAGAAAGGCCTGGATGTATTGGGGAAACAGCTGTAACCCCAGAAAGAATTGTTGATGATATGGACAAAAACTATGTAGTTGGAGTGAAATCTGTGAAAGCTGCCGTTGAAGCAGAGACAGCAGTAACAGAAGTGAATAATTCTGTTGAGGAATCCTTGGCAACTGCAGTTGAAGCAAAGACAGCAGTTGCAGAAGCAGTGAAACCTACTGCAGAACCCTTGGCATCTGAAGCTGAAGCAGGGACAGCTGTTGCAGAGGCAAACCAATCTGTTGAACAATGCTTGAGAGCTGCTGTCGAAGTAGAGACAACAAACGTACCAATCAAGGCCAATTTAGAATCGGAAAAAGCAAGCATAGAACCAGCACACATATTAGAGAAATCATTTGAAAGTGACAAGTCTATTGCACAGGACAAAGGCGAGGTCTCATCAACAGATGAGGAAAAAGCAATTGTCACCCATCAACCGGAAACAGTGACATCTCAAGATTTCGGCCCTTCAACAGATTCTCCATTGCAGCTTGCCAGTCCTCCACCACAGCAGCAGCCCAGACCAGGCATGGCTAGGCCACCTGCCCCACAAGGGCAAAGAATGGGGGGACCAAGGATGGGAGGGCCACGAATGGGAGGTCCAAGGATGGGCGGTCCAAGGATGGGCGGTCCAAGGATGGGAGGACCAAGAATGGCTGGACCAAGGCAGCCAGGACCACAGAAGCCACCTGAACCCACCCCATTGTCTGGCTTCATGTCTATGTTTTCTGCCCCAAATGCCCCAAGCAAACCAGCAACTGGTGGTGGCTTTTTCTCAAGTTCACCTGGTTCATTCTTTGGTTCATCACCCGCTCCTCGACCTACAAGTCAGCCACAGCAACAGCAGAAAAGTTCATTTTTCGGCCTCCCAAGCAGTCTTCCTACAGAATCCCTGACCAGTGACTTATTTGGCATATTTAAGGGTCCAGAGACAACCAAACCAGAGGAACCTCAACAGCCTGGCACAGAGACTGGGCAAGGAGATCACAAAGATCCTCCTCAGATTGAAACAGTCTCTGAGTGTACTGGAAAGACGGATACTGAGAAGGCAGCTTTATCTGGAGAAGGAGATGTCAGAAGCACTCAAGACTCTGAAGTGCCTGAAAAAGGCTTGTTGGAGGAAACAGAACGACCAGACAAAGCAGACGCAGGAGGACGTTCTCTGACCAAACCCACAGAGGAAGCTGCCTTTCCTGAGGGAGAAGCAGGGCACAAGGAGTCTGCTGTGCTTTTAGGAGATCCAGATTCTACAGGGACCAACAATGCTGGACCAACCCTAGCTTCTGAACCCAAAGGCATGTTTGACATTCCAGATGTAGCTGCCCAAAAGTTTGGCTTCATGTCCGGAGCAGCTGAAGGTGCATCTTCTCTTGGGTCCTTGTTCTCCTCCACTCCATCCCCAGTCATTGGTGCTAAGATACCACAGCCACCACAAGCAAATGGTGGTCTCTTCTCTGGTTTTAAAAGCCTCTCAGCTGGTATATTCCAGGATGAAAAGACTGCTGGAAATGAAGAACAATCACCTGCTATGTTTGGGATGAAATTTGGCTCTATGTTTGGGGGCTCTGACTCTCCCAAACCTGAATCTCCTCCTCCAATAATCACCACCCAACCTCAGCCACAAAGGCCAAAATTCACAAATGATATTTCTGAACCAGCGGCCCAGAAACTCTCCCCAGGCTCTGAAGAAACTGGGAGTGCAGACGCAAGCATTACAGAGGGGCTGACAGAAACTTCCAAAACTGGAAGTTGTGACACATTGGCACAGACAGCGCAGTCTGGGTTCCCCTCTGAAGCAGTTTCCTTGGCAGAGAATTTAGATAACCCCCAGTTACAGATCACCCCACCTGAGGTAGATAAGAGGGACGTCATCCTGCCTGACACCCCCAATGCAGATATGGGCACAGAGCAACAAAAGGACTTAATGAAGAAGGAAGCCGTAAAAAGGCTAGTACAATTTGCATGATGAATGGTCATTACTAATCGCTTATCATGCTGATGTAGCCAGATATCTATAGCCCTGTCCTTCTTCTCCCTTCCATGCAGTGTTGTTGCTTGTTCTTTGTTTCGTCTACTGTACATGTGACGTCAGTATCTCTGTAGTCTCCTTCAAATTTCTTTTCCATGTCCAACAGTTGTGCAAAGATAATTTTAGATTCAGTACAAGCAATGGAATTTGTGGTTCAGAATTTATATCTTCCTCAAATTCATGGATACAAGGGAGTGAAAAGCTGACATTGTGAGTACCATCATCACAGCCATAAGAAATGAAATGATCAAACTCTGCTCCTTCGAAAGTGCTCACTATCCTGTGTAAACGTCTGGGCTATAGCTATTTTGTCCTGACAGCACCTCAGTAATGGCCTTCCTGACAGTGATGGAAGGGCAATGCATAAAGAAGCCGATGGTCTTTGTTTATTAGCTTTTCACTTGTGAGTGGTGTACACGGCCCCTCCCTTTCCCTTCCCCTACGGCCCACTGAATTATTCTCCCAGCCTCAGCCAATTTGTTTATATGAATCGAACTGCAAAGAGATTTATGCTGGCGCGACAGCACATGCCATGGTGGTAGGCTGGACACAGGAATAAAGAGAACAGTGAGAAGTAATTTGGCCACTGCCCAAGGCACAGTAAATCATTCCCGTTAAAGCACAGAACCACTTTCCTTGTTAGCGGTCGCACCCATCCACATAACCAGGAGCCACACAGCAGCATCCTGTCCCTCCTGTGATTCCTTAGCTAAAGTGGATCAGTGACTATTTATTTCCCACTGTGTTAGCACCATTAAGCTATTCACCTTCTAATGAGGGATTCTCATTATAAGACCATTGTAGTGCTGTAACTGTTAGCGGCTATACTGTATAGTGGAAGATCCATTCAAAAACATAATTCTCTATTCAATTGTTAAGTAATTCTTGAGTGGAACCCTCACTGCTGTGGAAATGTGTGAAGGCTTTTACTCTATTTACCCACTACCAACATGCTTCCACCACGTTACACTTGTAGTTTTCTTGGGAAAGCTGAGGAATCTCTCAGTGTTCATGACAGTCTTGCCTTGACATGTTTGTTGCATGGAAGAGAAATGTTGCATTCAGATTCATTCAGCTTTACTTCCCCTGACCCACCCAACCTGTTAGTTTCCCTAGTTTGTTTCCCTCGGAATTGATGGAAACTCAGCTTCAGTTACCCTTAGTTTAACCTCAATTGTTGTTATAGCAACAATTGAAGAGTTTCATTCCAAAATCAGATATTCACCATTAAACACCTCTTATTGGCATGAAAGTGAAGCAAATCATCTTTAGACATTTGCCTATAAAATAGTATTGTTTTGATGATTGAAACATCTTTGTTTTTGAAATATCCAGTAGTTATTTTTATGTCAGAATAATCGATTTTGGAATAAAATCCCTAAATTTTACCATGCTTTTACAGTTACATTTTACTTCCCTCGATCACCACCACATCCTAAATAACAAATCCATTCTCCTGCAGTCCGGCAGATAGCAGCCGCTTTGGTTCATCAGGCAACCTCAGCCAGGCCAGCTCCCCGCTTAGCTCCGAACCCGAGGAGCGCCGCGACGCAGACACCTGCCACCCCGGCGGTCCACGACCCCCTCTCCATCCCCACCAGCCGGCCTGGGAAGAGGAAGACGAGGAGGCTGAGAAGGAGCTGCATCCGCTACCGGAGCCTGGTTCCAACAAAGATTTAAAGGACGGTTTGGTCATCCTTCCCAAACCAACCTTCGACAACTGTAATGACAAGCCTGGGAATAAGAGCAGGTGTGTTTTAAATATGGACATGCAGGTTCGCATCCAGGCGGTGCGGCTGTTCGTTATGTGACTTCTATGCTGTCAGATTCTAATGTAATTTTGATATTGTTTTGTCCCTTGCTGCTTCATTACACCTTTCACCATAAGATAAGATAAGATAATCCTTTATTAATCCCATAGCAGGGACATTCACCGTGTTACATCAGCAAAGGGGGCTATCCCGTTTGCTGATGTAACACTGTGAAGAGCAAGAAGCAACAATAAAAGCAAGATACCATAATAAAACATAAGTAAACAGGCTCAAACCAGAGGGGATAAATAAATAAGTATGGTTGGATTCACGTTATTGCACATAGGAATGTTGATATTGCACAGTGTAGTATACAGTATATTGATATTGCACAGTGTAGTATACTGTATACAACAAGAACAAGGTTTGTCTGCTGGGAGCAGCGTTGGTTGTAAAGTCCACCGAACGTATTGAGCTCCTCTCTTTTCCTTTTCAGGTTCTTTGAAGATGGTCCTCCACCTTGCTCTCCATCCAGAGTACGCTGGCTAAAGGCATACAACAAAGTGAGAGTACACCTGCTTGAGGTAGGGAGAATAACTCCTTCAGGACCCTGACTCCACACACACATACAAACTCACTAGCACACACACAAACGTAACTTCTATATAACCTATTACTATACTGCATATACTTAACACTTGAGTGCATGACACATGGAAATGAAATCACATTCATATACATGTATATCTCTCTCTCCCTCCATCCATCCTACGCAGTGGTATTTTCACTCCTGCACCCCCTCCCTCTCTCTTCTCCTATGGGTTGGCCGAGTTTCCAATCATGCCATGATAATTTGCATTGATTTTCTGGTTGGCAAGGAATTCCTCTTTGATCTGGGAATCCCCTTTGAGCATGGGATCCTCCAGATGCGGCTGTGGCAGTGCTATCCAGAGTGCCAGAGAAACTAAGATAGGGTACTGTGAGTTAAAAGGATTCCTCTGATTATTTAAACAACCACCTGGGGGAGGTTTGAGGTTTGCGGATTGCTTTGGGATTTGGGTTTGTGTAAGTACTGCACATGTTCCAGTTGTAGCATGTGGTCTTTCTGTCTGATTATCTGGTTCTCTTTATGTCATTTTGAATATCTCATTATATGATGTTAATACTGCCAGACCAACTTTGCTCACCTGGCCTCAGCTGGGCAAGACTGTCTGTCTGTCTGTCTGTCTGTCTGTCTGTCTGTCTGTCTGTCTGTCTATCTATCTATCTATCTATCTATCTATCTATCTATCTATCTATCTATCTATCTATCTATCTATCTATCTATCTATCTATCTATCTATCTATCTATCTGTCTGTCTGTCTGTCTGTCTGTCTGTCTGTCTGTCTGTCTGTCTGTCTGTCTGTCTGTCTGTCTGTCTGTCTATCTATCTATCTATCTATCTATCTATCTATCTATCTATCTATCTATCTATCTATCTATCTATCTATCTATCTATCTATCTATCTATCTATCTATCTATCTGTCTGTCTGTCTGTCTGTCTATCTATCTATCTATCTATCTATCTATCTATCTATCTGTCTGTCTATCTGTCTGTCTATCAGGTGAGGAGGCGAT
>CABFOS010103518.1:0-10725 GCA_900660315.1 Diretmoides pauciradiatus
TAGGGATCACAAGGGGTTGATGTGCACTTTTATCGATGGTCTGGAACCTGAATCTTGTGCGTGTGTGTGCGTGCGTGTGTGTGTGTGCCTGCATGCGTATGTGCGCGGGCCCGCCAGGAGGTGTCTGGTGACTGCTCTCTTCATTATTCCTGACCCCAGTTTGGTCATCACTCACTTAGTGAAACCAAACGGGGATTGGACCTGACCCGTCCTCCGACCCAGCATCCAGGGGCCCCGTCAACCTTCACGTCCAATCAGCTGACAGACACCTGAGAGGAAAACCTCAAACGCATCACTCTCACCTGTCCCTCTGATTTCTCAACAACTTTTCCTCCCGCTCTCCCTCCTCGCTCTCTGTTTTTTTTTTCTCACTGTCTACCTTTCTGCATCTGGTCCACTGGTTTCTCTACCTACACTCGTGTATGAATCTTTTTTTTTTACCAATTTAGTAACATTGCCCTTTATCCACTGACCAAAAAGGATCTCAGAGAAGTATTTATACATTTTTTATACTTTAATCAATGTGCAGAACTGAAGTATAGTATTTTCTAACATGAAAATGAATAAAAATAGATTACGTATTTTCTAACATTTGGCTGATTGGAGGACATCGACTCTCTCCAAATGTCCTTCAGATTTGTTATGCACGGTTCTTTAAGGGGTTTAGTCAACCTGGAGCATTTGCCCTTTTGCAGAATATCTCACTTCTGGGAGACAATTTCTTCTCCCCCTCCTCATGCAGATGTGCGGCCCTCCCAGTGATGAATTTGCAATTATTGATGGCTTCATATAAGCAGTGAACTTCTCCAATCGGCCAGCATGGTAATTGTAAAGGAAGTCATATGCATAAAATTAATTATACCGTGCAATAAGGCCCATAAATCAGGTCACTATCAATTCGGATGAAAATGTTTCAAGCCCCGCGCTCCTCCGCAGAGTTCAAGGTAGAGAGAAAAGGATTTCCCTTTTTTAGCAAATCAAGAAACTAATCTGTCAGAGAGGACAAAGGCGTGTCTCCGACAATGGTTCGACTGGAGTATATGTTCTATTTTTGGAACACGAAATTAGGTTTTCTCCAGTTGCTTTAATCTTGTAAATAGTGCAATTAAAGAAGAGATTAATTTCAAAGCTCTGTTTACTCTTTTATGTGGAAATCAAATGAGTGTATGGGAATCACCTACACTTTCACTACCGGTATGTAATGCTAAATGATGTGGCAAATGAACCGACGTCGCGAAAAAAAAAGTAAGACTAATTATGCAATTATCAAATCGTCTACAGAGAAATTAAATATTTATTGCTATTCCGGGCTTCAGAATCCAATGAAACGCTCCAGGAGATGGCGAGCAGCGGCTCTCTGAGAATGGTCGGGGAACTAATTCGAAAGAACAATTACACAAGTTCAGTCCATTTATTTTCCATTGGATAATGATTTGATGTATTTATTTTAATGACGTTGTGTAACTCAGTTCATCTCCGGCTCCTGCTGACTGCTAGCTTCAATTACCGGCCAGTCATTTATAACTCCGGAAGGCTAGGAGAAGAAGAAGAAGAAGAAGAAGGTAATTGCCCAGATAGAAAGCTTAATGAGGGTTGCGCAATTATTTCCCAAGCTATTGAGATTTTGTATTTTGTTAGTGACTTAATTAAATAGCTTCTTTCTCAACAGGTCTTTTCTCTCAATCACAGGCCGCCGCGTCACGGAGATTATTATGTATCCACTGGGGCATCGTATATTTACTGGTGACTTATGTTCTGTTTGTGGAAGTTAGCTAAATGAAACAGCTTCTTCCTGGAGAGAAATTACTCTTTGAAGTCATGATTATGAATTCATGTGTACTAATGTGGTAAAACGATCATCTGTTACTGGTTTTTGGCGCCATAACCGTCCACACCCCCGCACCTTTAAAATGTTCGTACGGTCATGAAAAACCTGGATGGAATTTGATCATTGTTATTTCCAGGCCTGGAAAAGTTCGTTCGTTCGTTCGTCGTCTTCCGCTTTATCCGGGTCCGGGTCGCGGGGGCAGCATCTTCAGCAGGGAAGCCCAGGAAGCCCTCTCCCCCGCCACTTCCACCAGCTCTTCCGGGGGAATCCCGAGGCGTTCCCAGGCCAGCCGAGAGATGTAGTCCCTCCAGCGTGTCCTGGGTCGACCCCGAGGTCTCCTCCCGGTTGGACATGCCCGAAACACCTCCCCAGGGAGGCGTCCGGGAGGCATCCTGAAGTTGTGACTATTATAGCCATCACAAACATGTATTGTGTGTGTTCCCCTCTGATTTTCCACATGTTTACCTATGTGTGTATATCAACTGGCACAACAGTAGTTTCCCCCGAACAACCACCTGCTAAGAGAAACGCAGCATCTGGATAGAAATGAATATAAATGAATTGTATTGTGTATTAAGTACATCTGTTTCATCTGTTTCAATATTTTTGTTAAGCAAGCACACACATTCATTTAGAATTTTGGAATCTGCAATATATTGTAGTATTTCTGGTGTGATCTTTGCTCTGATAAGTACATATAATATACCTGACCAATGCAATATGTGAAAGCAGAACACATTCTACAAATTAAACAAATGTTTTTTAACAAAGGTGACCTGATAACTCAAATATCACTCTACACGGTTTCAAGCCTCTCTCGTCTCCATCCAAGTGTCCACTCATGGGGCGAACACCCGCCCACTCATGAGTTGCTTGAACTGCTCAATGACTCACCAGCGTTATACAGCGGAATTATGATCCTGTTTCGAGAAGCACTCACAGATCCTTGAAAAATCCATTCTTGTTTTTAATTTGTGGTGGAACAGGCGAAGGGCTTTGTTCAAATACTGTTCAAAGACAGTATTTACTTTGTGTAAATACTCAGAAGGGTGGAAGTAACAAATTACAATTACTATTATTACAGTAACTGAATAGCTTTTTTGGTAATTGAATTGAATATTTTTTGAAGTCAGTGATTTTATTTTAGTATTATACTTTGGTACATTGCATCTATTTCAGAATATACATTTTGTTTGGTTTCCATAAGCATCAGAAAGTGATGAATTGTACATTTAATCTGCAACAAACCTTTGCAAACATGTGGAGGAAACAATAGGCTAATTAGCTGTCAACTCATGTTATATTGGTTGGATATATTGGTTTGTGTTGCCTGGTTGTTGTCTAGCTCACTGGCCTATAGTTGGATAAAATATCAAAAGATCAATCAATGTAGTAATGATATTGAGTAATGAGGACTGAGTAATAGTTAGACTGTGACTATTTCACATGGGAAAGATCAGATGTAATAGTATATGAGCTACTTTTTACTTTTACGGGATTTTTACACCAGATATTTACTTCTAATTTCAGTATGTTTCATTTTGGAATAGGATATGTTGGTATTCTTCCACCTCTGCTCAAAGGAGTACTGTAGACTGTGTTTGTACTGAATGTGTGTAACTGTGTGAATATCAAGTACTGCACTGATGATAAAGAGGATGCGCTTAGTCAGGATTCCCTGGGTAAGTAAATAACCTGTTGACCCCCCATGAATGATGCAGGCACGTCTTGGGCCGGTCGGTAACAAGATACATCATCCTTTCCTCATTAACTGTTGCTTCCCCATGAGGCCAATTAGTGTAATTCCAGAACACCAGAACATTAACACCTTTAACTATAGCACCCCGAATCAGGTCAAGCAGTGTAACGCTCCGCTCTCATCTAGCGTCTTGGCACATTCTCCGCCCCCAGAACAACGTACCAGCTCGCTCGCTCTGATCAGGAGTCACACAACTCAAACATGGAGGAAATCTCAGTGCTCAGTGTTTTGAGGTTGTGAAGTTCAGCTTTCATGTTGAATGCATGAAGTGAACTGTATGAACCCAGGAAAGTTGAGGTCTGTTAATGTCAGAATCAGTTATCAGTGGGGTATCAGTTATCCCTTGAAAAATGAAAATAGCAAAACAAAAATATGAAAACAGATATTAAATATTATATTCTGTTGGCTTATATATTGGAGAGAGTTACAATTCTCTATCCCACAAACCAATACTCGGAGAGTCTGTTCTGACTATTTTGACACTCAATGCAAAGTTTGAAAAAATCCAAAGTGACTGTCAGTTTTGTCTGAGATGTCACCTGAGATATCATGATTGATGGATGGATGGATGGACAGATGGACAGGCAGCTGCATAGATGGACACAGCCTGATCCAGACCCCCCCCCAGTGCTCTGGGTGCAGGTGTGTGAGTGATAATGGGTGATTATAGAGACATCCACACCAGTGGGCCTGGTGTCATCTGGGAGACCCCAGCAGTGCTGGTGTCAGCAGGGGTCTTGTGCATGGGATACAGGGCAGCAGCAAGCCAGGCCAGTTCAGCTAGTTCTCCCATACAGAGCTCAGAACATTGATCCCTACTACCAAGCCTCTCCGAACTCATTAGTAGCGTTACTTGGAGCACTGTAGGGCCCAGGGATCCTTCTCCAATTGGACTGCAGTGTGCAGAGCTTGTCAGAGGTCTGAGGAGACATGATAACATACTCAGTTTCAGGGCCAGGGAGCACATACAAAAGGCCAGGAGAATAAGAGTGGAGCACAGTGTTGTTTGGCCAGGAAAGTGAGTGTAACAACTGAGAGGCTGGGTGGTCAACTGTATGTGTGCATCTGCAATGTGGATTCATTGCCTGAGGACATGATGATAGGCTGCATGCATGGCAGTAATGGAGATTGGAGACTAAGGAACTTTGCGTTGAAAGTGTGGTGGAGAAAGAACAGAAAGGCGATAGCTTTTCATAGACATTTCTTTCTGTTCGAGTGTTTACTCCACAGTCTCCTGTGTTGAAGTGTTATATTCACGGCAAACAGCACATGAAAAGTCAGCTATTTCTGCTTTTGCATACTGCGGGGAAGCAGCTTCAAATCCTCTTCCCCCATATGTTCTGCTGATAGGCCTACAGCAAAGAGGCAGGATTTCACACACATACCTTGGGCAGATGAAATAGAAGATCTGTGGTTGTGCTTTTTGAGTAAATGTGCACATTTACATATTTTCCAGAAGGAAAATGTTATCTGCAGCAAGTGCTATCAAGAGAAAGCTAGTCCATAAGGTTTTGTAGAGAGGTTTTTACATTTCTGAACATGCCCTGTCCCTCTCCAAGTGATAAAGCCTCACTGCTAATTTGAACAAGTGTCTCTCCTGTGCTTTGATCTGGGATGATCAGTGATCAGTTAGAAGTAGAAGTAGAAGTAGAAGTACCTTTATTTGTCCCACGCTGGGGAAATTTGCAAGAAGACATAGGAAGAAAGCAAAGTGACATGTTATTGTTGTTATTCACAAATGCTTATTGATAGTGAGATGTAAACAGGCGTGTAGGTATAATGTTGTCACTAGTACAGGGTGTGCTGGAACCAAACAACCTTACCAACACCATAGAGCAAGGAAACTGTGACTGAGATTGCATGGTAAGACACTAATGAAGCTTTTAAATAATGCTTTTTAATCAAACCAAAACAGACAAGAAAAATGTAATGTCTGTGTTTGGTCAGGAGATACAATTATTGAAATTATTCCTCAACTAGAAAAACCAGTGGAGGAAAAAGTTTGTAAGAACTCCCAAGTTGATATGCTCTTGTGTCTGCATCAGCCTCTCGTTTGCATGTGTATAAAAGGTTTTATTTGATCCCCACAGTACAATGGTGCTCCCAGAGCACCAACACAAAAATACTGCAATGAAAGCGATAAAAGAGCACTGATATTCCTCCACTTTTCTCATAAACAAACTTGTGAGCTTTGCCGCTGTGCACGTTGAAGATTGCACCTCGTCTCTCTGTCAAATGCTCCCTTTGACATTCAGAAGGAATTCTTGTTTGAGGGCATCTGATGCGATGATGTGAGGAAGAGGGCCTCCGAAAATAGGCTGCTTATTTATATCATACTGTAGGTTGAAAGCATCAGATATTGCTCTATTTATCTAAATATATTTATTTCCTGCGCGGGTTGATTGAAAGGAGATGTGGTGTTTACGTTGGATATTACAGCTTATTGTAAGAGTATCTGAATCCCAAATCAGTCGGACACATGTGATGATGCGATGTGTCATGATGTGATGTCCGTGAAGGATAAATGTACGGAGTAGGTTGTTATGAGGGGTAAGTGCAGTACGCTTAAAACTGGATCTGCTAGGGATGGAGTCTTGCTCAAGGACACTTCAGCAGGCTGAATGTGGCGCCGAGGAACAAACCGCAGTCCATGTCATCCTGGACTGCCCAATCTACCGGGCACCCAACGGGATGCATGGTCTGTCGGTCGTGGACGACAAGACGATGGCGTGGCTTCTGGAGGTGTGTCCGGAAGTGTAGCCCCGGGTGATCCTATTCCCCAGGCCAGGGTGGTAAAAGGATAAACCCTCGACCCCGAGCCTGGGGAATGAGGATGAACAACTCCATCCCGCCCAGACGAAGAAGAAGACTTCAGCAGGGTGGATGCTTGCCAACGTGGGGCTTAAATCCAAGTCCTCTCTAACCACTAGTTCACCCTGATGCCCTGTTTTAATACAGGACATCCAAACACGGGCCCATTAGGTTGTCCAACCCACTTCCTTTCAGACCCTCTCAACACTGTTCAGGCCCTGTGGGAGCAGATATTATTGTCTGGGTGGGAGTGAAGGACATGCCGCCAGAGCGTTTAAAGACTTAAGGCTCTAATTTGGTAATTACTCCTCTTTGACGACACTCTAACATAATTTCATCCAGCTGTTATTCAGCCATAGAGGCTCGCCGTGGTCTCCCCCCTCAGCCTTTCTGTGTGTCGGAAATAGCAACCAATGGCGTTTCCTCCAATCAGCCTGAATTAGAGACATGCCATGGAGCCAGCAGAGGAAGAGAGGCAGAATACACCTCCTTCTTGACAAAATGGAATGATTAAAGTACTTGGAAACCCACGTTCCCATTCCCTAGTTTAAGTCAGTTCATGACAGCTTCATGTTAGCTCATTACTGTTCCAGCAAAGGCGCGTTGTCCCAGACATGCCACACAACTGCCCAAATTAGCAGGCCTACATCATACTGTCTGTTCATATGATCAAACCACAGGGCCCAGGGTGTGGAAGTATATCAGAAGCAGACTTTTACCATGAACACATTACAAAACGAGTCCGCTCCTCCCTGCTCTTAAGATATGTCTAAAATGGTAGGAATTTCCTAGCTACTCCATTGTAACAGTTCATCCTCCATCTTTTACGGAGGAAGAATAGGAAGTAAGGAAGTAAAGAGCAGGCTGATTGGTGCCTTGCATCATTAAGAATGGACCACCACACTTGTGTGTGTATGTCTGACATTTCAGAGCGACAAGAGCTGTAAGCCAGGCCTGTCACACTGATAACGTCCCCAGGGGTGAGGTTGTGAGCGAAACACCAACTTCCTTTCTTTCTTTCTTATTAATCCCACGCAGTGGAGGCAGCAGTTGTGCACGGAGATTGTCACATTCGTGGTATCTTCCTTTCCTTCCCTTTGCTATCACAATGTTTCACCTGGTATGGCAAAAGTGTTGAGGCTATGATGCATTTGTATTCTAATGCTGTGAGAATGTTGTGGCAATGTATGCATGTGCAGTATTGTAAAACATAGACTAGTAGAGCGAGAGTCTCTTCCTTGTTACCCAACTGAGAGCCAGGAGTTCACAAAGTTGACCCTAATTGAGGAGAAACAGGCCAGCCGACCAGTTAGCGGTGGACCCCAGAGTAATAGCTCATGCTGCAGTATGCCTCCACTGCCACCTCTAAAAGTAGCATCCTCCTTGTTTATGGTTCTGCAGCTTGCCATTTTAAAATTCCAATGAGGCTTCATCCAGGGCTCGCCTTATCAGGCTGACTGATTTAAGTGCTCCCAGGGATCTGGGATGTGGAGACAGCCATCATAGCCTCCTTCATAGGGCCTGCACAGCAGCAGGGGGCCAGTATCAAGAGGCTGCGTGTTTGATCTTCAAGCCTCCTCACTGGCGTTTGTGAAAATGCAGTCTCCAAAGACCAAGGTCATGATGAAACCACTATCCATAACATACTATTCATTTTGCATATAACAGGAGATCCTTATATCAGCCTCGTTCAAGCACATTGCAATGATAATTATCAAAGTTTGCTTTCCGTAATGGAGACATCTTATCTCATCTCTGCCACTCTCCATTTCTTAATTTATTAAACTTCAATTTGGGGGATATGTAATACTATCTGGCTGCTGGCCGTAATAGTGCTAAAATCACATTTAACTGCTAAGTAAAGTCTGAAAAGTCTGTGAGTGGTCAGAGTATATTTGAGGCATACATACAGTTTTGGAAGTGAGATGAGAGATTAATGGACCTCATCATCGGCATGAGCTGTGCAGAAAAAGGTTGTTGGCTGAGAAAAGAAAGGCTGGTTTCATCATTTCAGGGTAGAAAATCATTCAAATTTATTAAAATGAGGAGAACTGTACCACCAACTGTGTGTGTTACATTTGTCACATTATTTTGACAATTATTTGAATGTAGTTCTTTCTTCTTACATATACAATTGAAGCACTGTAGGTGTTTGCAGACAGCTGAGGCCAGGGTCTATCAGAGGAGCAGCTTATAATTAGAACTCAGGGGGAAGTTTGAACTGCCGGCTTATCTATGTAAACAATTAGTAGTAGACATACACATAAATTGGTACCAAATCACACATTTTGCACTCACAAACAGAGAGAGCAATTGTGCATTAAATCCCTTGAAACCAGCCAAAATAACCCCAAATCTCCTCTTTTATCTCACTCTGGTCTGATTTAAACCTATGTGAGTTCAAGAGGTACTTTTCAACTTAGGCTCCCTTGAGTTGTTGTTTAGTTTCTCGTTTCTCTTTGAGTTGACTCAGCTCTAAGTTCTCAATTCATCTTAGTTAGGCCTCTTTACGAGTTTAGTTTTGCCTTCTCGTCCTACTTAACTAGTACATACGTTTAGAATTTACAGTAACACGACCCATTTGCATTACTAATTCAGCACAAAATGAATTCAAAATAAAAATACAACTTAATACAGAATCAAGACACGAAACTCAGAATTCCACATATCAATATATATTATGTGTTGGCATATTCATCATATTCATATTCATACTTCATCTGCTTTCTTATGTCTCATAATAAATCATAACTTGAAACCTAGTACCAAGATGTCAGTCTGTCAGTACAGTCTGTGCTTGTGGCTGTGCCTGTGCCTATCAGTTAGGGGGAAAAAAGACACAAACTTTATACAGAGAGTACGTGTTGTTTACTGTAGGATATCAGCCTGTGTCCGAAACACTATAAAGGGTAAAACACTTCCTATGTTAGTAGGTTGACTCTGTACAGAACCACCTCGATCTTTTCTAATAAAGATCTACGTATGCTCTGAAGAAACCTCTGCCTCCTCGTCTCAATTCCACACCACTCGATGTGTAATCAGTCCTTTTGTTAAGTCCTTTACAAGTACAAATGTGTTCCACTGTGTGTTGCAGCAAAAATACTGAAGGTTTGCAGCAAAAATACTGAAGGTTTTAGTCCTACCACAAACAATTGCTCCTATGGGAAGCTCGCCATCTTGATTCGTCAGCTTTGGGGTGCAAACACCACACGATCCTCACAACTAAAACCTAGCTTAATCCTTGTTCAAAACTCAAACAAAAAACAGAATCCAGCAACGCAGACAGAAGGTGAACACAACAGCCTCCAAAAAAGAAAAAAAGAAAAGAAAAATTAAAGGTTTGCATTAGGGATGCACGATATATCGGTCATCATGTCGGTATCGGACGATAATTACTTAAAAATGCATTATCGTTATCGGACAGATATCAAAATGATTCCTGATATGTTGCGCCGATATGATGACACATTAGTTATATGGCAACCACGTTGATGTGTTGGTGTAAAAACAGCTCTTGTTAACCTACACAGGAAATGTCTGCAGTGTGGAGAGAAATCAGCTCATAACAAAGCAGCGTCTGCATCTGCACCCAGCATCACAGTTACTGCAAGGTGGAAGGTAAACCCTACTGGTGGAGACTGGTATTGCAATATCGATATCGATATTGGTCGATATGACCATTAAATAATTGGTTATCAGATATTGGCCAAAATTTCAATATCGTGCATCCCTGGTTTACATTCCTCAGCTTGCTTCTTTACTCTTAATCTTACATATTTCCCTTCTCTCCTCACTCGTTTTGCGACTTCTCTCTTGCTCGTCTCTTATGATCTACCTGTTCTCTCTCTAGTCTAGAGCAAGCGGCACCACTGATTGGCTGATACCGCTGCACTCGTCAAAGGAACAGTACATAAAGTAAAATAGCAAAATCAACAATGTATACTGCGATTATGACTTACCGTTCAATAACTAATGTTATGTAATTTGCTTTAATTACATGTATTATTTGTTTAAGCTTTTATTTTTTGTTATATTAACCTAGGTTACACAATGTCACTTCAACCAGATGTACTCTTAATTTACACTATACATCACAAGCTGTAATACAGGATGTTGTTGATATAAAGGGGATTAAGTGGATCAATCTCACTGCAACACTATAAGGCCAAACTACTGTTTTTTTTTTACATGCGGTGTTTATTTCTTAGCATAATAACACAAATCTCAGGGAGTAATCAGAGTGCTGAGATAGTGAAGCAGCAGATAATGGAAGATGAAGTCATTTAGGACCGGCGTCTCTCCTCATGAAGACCTGGAGCCTGGTGAG
>CABFOS010103525.1:0-12020 GCA_900660315.1 Diretmoides pauciradiatus
CTTTCCTCCCTCTTTCCTTCCTCTCTCCTTTCCTCCCTCCTTCCTTCTTTCCTCCATTCCTTCTTCCCCTCCGTCCCTCTTTCCCCCCTACTTTCTTTCCTTCCTTTTTTCCCGTCCTTCCTTCTGTCCCTCCATCCCTCCTTTCCTTCCACCATCCCCCTTCATTCCTCTATTCTTTCCTCCCTTCCTCCCTCCCCCTCTCCCTTCCTTCCTTCCTTCTGTCCCTCCATCCCTCCTTTCCTTCCACCATCCCCCCTTCATTCCTCTATTCTTTCCTCCCTTCCTTAATCCCCTCCTGCCTTCCTTCTTTCCTTCCTCCCTTCCTTTCCTTCCCTTTTTCCCGTCCTTCCCTCTTTCTTTCCTCCCTTCCTTCCTTCTGTCCCTCTATCCCTCCTTTCCTTCCACCATCCCCCTTCCTCCCTCTATTCTTTCCTCCCTTCCTTCCTTCTGTCCCTCCATCCCTCCTTTCCTTCCACCATCCCCCTTCCTTCCTCTATTATTTCCTCCCTTCCTTCATCCCCTCGTGCCTTCCTTCTTTCCTTCCTCCATCCTTTTTTTCCTTCCTTCCTTCCTTGACCCGAGGACAACAGGAGGGTTAATGGTTGACCACAACTGTTTTGAATCATTTTTATGTTCTGTCTTTGTCCTTAAGTAAAGCTTCTCGGCCTCGTCTATCATTCTTTCCACTTCATTTCTCCGATAATCTTTTATTACTTTATTTCTCAAATAAATAGTGTCCAGAATTTCTTTATTTATCCAAGGTTGGGTTCTCTCCCTGCGTCCACCACTGATATGTTTTAGTTAATTACTTCAAGCCAGGGCTTTCCCAACATGTTGGATCCATTTTCTTTCTCTTAGGAGTCCATGGCAGAGTTTTTCAATGCCCAGATGCGACTTGCAGGCCTTTCTCAAGCCCCGAGCAACCCCGTGCTCGCTGTGCAGATTAATCAGGATAAGAACTTTGCATTCCTAGAGGTGGGTGATCATGTTTCTGTCATTTCTACAATATCTTCTCTTACGTGATCCCATTGTAACCAAAACTACCATAATATATCTAACGCCTCAACACAGGGTTTCAAGCCAAAAAAGCAAATGACAAAGCAGTATCATTATTCTAGTAATTTGCATGGTGATGTATAACCTCTTCAGTAGATGTTCATGTTGATGGCTGCTCTAATTAGCTTAGTCCGAGTGCCAGACCTGTGAATGTTGTTGCAATTCATACCAGTCGCCTATAGAGGTCGATAAAAGTCATAGATTACTGATTGGTGCTTTAACATGTTATTATACAGTCGGTTTTGAATCATGCAAGTGGTTGTGGACTGAAGAGCAGACTGTTACAAAGCTACTTAACCAGTACTTGGCTATTTGCTCATCTCCACTGTGTGACTTTCCTCTCTAGTTTCGATCGGTAGACGAGACTACACAGGCCATGGCCTTTGATGGAATCATTTTCCAAGGTCAGTCATTGAAGATTAGACGACCTCACGACTATCGGCCTTTACCTGGCATTTCAGAGCAACCCGCTTTCCACGTCCCAGGTTTGTTGCTGACGTTTTTTGGGCACAAACATTTAATAAGGCAATAACTGACACCATATTACGATGGGAGATCTGACTTTTTTCGCTGGCCGCTTTGGTCTGTGCAGGTGTCGTCTCCACGGTAGTTCCCGATTCCCCTCATAAACTGTTTATAGGAGGCCTGCCTAACTACCTTAATGACGATCAGGTATTTAACTTTAGCAGATACAACAGGTGCACTCACATTTCCTCATTTTTTTCTCACTTTTTGAGGTTGTTATCACACTAATACATGCACAAAATATTAATAAAAAAATCTACCACACTTTCATACAGGAAGCCAGAAAGAAATGCTAAAATATGGTAGAGAGAGAACAGAAATAAAATGTCTTCCTATAGTATCCTAAAAGGTTAATTAATAAATGCTGTATCTAAAAGTAAAACTTCATAGTTTAACATTAAGTTAAACACTGAAATTGTTCTGAGACATAATTAACACATCCGTCCTAAACTTCTGACCATGGTGTCATGTATAGTTGTAAACTCTTTACATGAAGGGCGTCAAACAGGGCGTCATTTCATTCTAGATTATCCGAATATGTACCTGATATTTCAAACTATTCACAATCCTCCAGATCCTTAGCTCTGTTAAAGTGTCCGTAGCCCAGTTATTTTACTAATATTGCTTCTGGTACTGTAGACCGACATGGTTTTGAACCATACGTAATAATTATATAACAGGCATTCAAGGCTTTTTGTGACTTGACTATCTAAGTAAACTTCTTATATATCTCTCATGTTAACCGTACTGATTTGAAAAAGGTAAGCAACATCTCATTCATAATAGGCCTATGACCTGTCATTGTTAATGCGTGGTGTGCCAGCCAGATGTCAATCTTTGTTAAAGGAAGAATCCACCCTAAAACACTTTAACGCGTGATGAAAGCAGCTATCGGTGATGTACCTTGCATTTCAATTTTGTTGTTTAGTGTATTAATGAAAATAATGTCAGTTATCTAAAAGGTCGGCCATAAAGGTTTCTTTCTAGACCAACATTCAACAAGCATACAGGGAGAAAATCCATTATAGAAGAGGAAGAGAAACCAATTTATCCACCAACAGACGCCTCAATAGACCAGAATGCACTGCAGCCACAAGACATGTTATGTTTTGAGTAAGGGGACCTTAATCATAGACACACGCTAGCTATATTTAGATGCCCACTCACCCGCCTTTGATTGAAAGTTCATGCCCCTTTGTTGAGGTGCATTCTAAAGGCATTCTGGGAAATGTAAGAAATCAGTGACTGAACTAGGCCGGTTTGGTGGGTTCAACAAAAAGTAAATTCCAACATTTGATTACAAAATAACTCCTGGAATGCATTGGACATCACAGATTGATGATAGCTAACAGTGGAAGATGATCCGAGGGTGGCTTTATCCTTTATCTAAAGTATTTGCTGATAACTAGGCCTAGATAATCGAGCCTTAGACCAAAAAGTTGCACAAGAGGTCCATCTCTGCTGAGCGGTGGGGAGATGGCGTAAAAATCTGCAATGTCACACAGTGAATTGGATTCTAACTTTCCATCCTATCTCATTTATTCCAATTTAGTGAACAGAGTGAATGTAGCCTGGTGTTTATTATTCAATGATTTATTTTTTATACTTGCAGTCACTGCTACTGCGTGGATACTCACAGCTCTTTCATTTTTGTTCCCCCACTTTGTCCCCAGCTAGGGGCCTGTAAGATCGTTAAGTCTGCGCTCATAATTTGTTCAGTATTACTGATCTACTGCTGCCATGCCAACATGTAACACAAGGCAAGTAAGACATTCTGGTCCTCACACGGATACACTCCCAGCCAGCAAGGCTTTCTTTCTCCCATCATTCTTTTGAAGCGCGTTTTTACGACCCAGGGACTTTGGGTGCAGGTGATTAGTACAGGATGGGGTTGGTAGTTGGGGGGGTATTCAGCTTTAAAAGTAAAGGAAAGACTGTATAAACATCCTGTCTTCTTACTGTTCTGGTGTGTTTTGCCTGTAGATGGAGAAATACAACAATAATATAACTTTAAAAAAAAAGTCCAATATAGTTTGATTGATTTATTTCACCTTGCACCTTTTACAGCTTATGTAGTCTAAATAAAGTGTATCCAACACCCAGGACTAACTCAACTTTGTCTGTACCTCTACTCAGACTAGTCAAGGTCACACATCACAAGCAATTACTGTTCTACTCTAAACCCTCAGAAATAATAAAATACTTTGTGCACTCACATATCCTTTTTTTTCTTAAAAAGCAGGATCTTGTTTCAATACACAAAGACAAATGTACACCAGCAAATTATATGGAATTGTATACATTTTATTTCCATGCATCATGCCATTAATTAATCTCTTTCTGCCCATTCACCATTTTATGATTTTGAGTATGAATTCATTCTAACTCTGCGATGGTCTGATAAGTTGTCACGCTCACGTCTGTGCTGGTCCTCGTCTCTTGTGCAGGTAAAGGAGCTCTTGACATCATTTGGACCGCTCAAAGCTTTCAATCTTGTCAAGGACAGTGCCACGTCACTGTCAAAAGGTTACGCCTTTTGCGAATACGTAGACATCAGCGCCACCGATCAGGTAAGGGTGCACTTGTTTTTTCCTTTTCTGTGTAAAGACTGACTGCGGTTTGAGCTGTTGCTGAGAGGTCTCTGTGTGCTCTTTGTCAGGCAGTCGCCGGGCTCAATGGAATGCAGCTGGGTGACAAAAAACTCATAGTCCAACGAGCTAGCGTGGGGGCTAAAAACGCCAATCCTGTGAGTAGGACTCCCTTTAACCCTTAGTTATACCAAGGTACCGCAATTAACTTCAAACCAAACTGATCGTGAGTCATATCCTTTCTCCAACCGGCAGACGTCCATCGTAGAGACGCCGGTGACGCTGCAGGTCCCTGGCCTACAGAGGCTGCAAAACTCCAGCATGCCCACGGAGGTGCTGTGTCTCCTCAACATGGTGATGCCAGAGGAGCTGGTGGACGACGAGGACTATGAGGAGATCCTGGAAGACATCCGCGACGAGTGCTGCAAGTACGGCAGCGTGCGCTCCATCGAGATCCCCCGGCCCGTCGATGGCGTCGAGGTCCCCGGCTGCGGCAAGGTGAGGCCTGTGTTGGGTTTTCTCCGACGCGTAGACCTGATTATCTCAACAAACTTCATTTGGTGTAGACAGTGAAAAGGTTTTGCATTTCCATTTTGCACTTTGAATAAGAAACTCAATGTGTGGTTAATGAAAACATTGCATACGTTCTTCAAGAGCACCATAAAGGTCCTATGTAGAACCATTTGAGCATAAGGACATAAAAAACCTTTCTAAAAGAGGGTCCAAAAAGGGTTCTGCTGAGAGAGCATAAAGAACCATGTTCTGGTGCTATATAGAGTCAAAACAAGGCCATTTAGATTTGGATTTATGTGAAGAGCCAATGTTTTTTAATCCCACGCTAACCGCTCTGTCTTCCAGATCTTTGTGGAGTACGTGTCCGCGGCAGACTGCCAGAAAGCCATGCAGGCCCTCACCGGCCGCAAGTTTGCCAACAGAGTGGTGGTCACCAAATACTACGATCCAGACATGTACCACAGACACGAGTTTTGAAGCACAGAGGAATCTCGGCGAATCGGCGTTAGTTCATTTCTTTCTCAGCTACTTTCATCTTTGTCCTTATAGACTAGACCTGGAAAAAGACTTGTTTTGTAACATAATCCACATCTTCTACACGCCGCACTGGACTCCAGAGCAGTGTCTGATACTGGATATCTGACTAGACTACATTACATCTGCAATAGTATGAATGTCACATATATCTTACGTAAACCCAACTAATATTGCCTGACTAATGATGCCAGAGTAGCTGTCTTATCAAGTATGCACTGTATGAGAAAAGACTACAGTCAAATGTTTAGATTTCCCTTTTGAGCACAAGCATTTATTTGTCTGTGAGACGAGAACTGTCTGTTTTAGATGTAGATTTTACAAACCATCATATAATCATTGTGTGGCTCTGAGATAACTTACTGCTTTTATTTTTGCTAACCAATATTTGTCCCTCCATTTGTCACGTTAATATTATCCCTTAACCGTATACGACATTTAACTGCTTGTATAGACTAGCAAATACCTAATTGTTTCGTGAAAAGAAATACAGTAGTATACATTTTGCTAGAAGGCCTCAAAGGTCATTTTGTAAATAGTAAATATTAATGTCAGAAGATAAATAGCATATCAAATTGTCCATATACACATTTGTTGGAAACTACCTGAAGTAGGGAATAACCTGCATAAACGTGTTGAGCTTCCATGTTGTGGTTGAGGAGGAAAAGTAGGAAGTGTCTTAGTTGACACAAGTATATCAGACACTGGTAACTGTGTCCATCCCACCAGCAATAGACATTTACTTCCACAATTTTCAGAATCAGAAATCGTCTCTTACGGTCTAATTTAGAAAGTAAAGGAGATGTGCACATTTTATGAAAAGCACCTTTAAGTTCTTTAAGTTCTGTAGATAACATGTATGAAGATTTTAATTACGTATCAAGCTTGAGCGTGTGTTGTTCCTTTGCATCCCCTCAAAAGAAAATGTATTAATTTAAAGCATTAATTTATTATGGAATAGGTTTTTAGCAGCTTGAAGATACCCAAACTAATCGATGTTTGGATATATTCGTTTATTTGAAATCTAACAGAAACGTGGATATGAGAAAATATGCATTTGGATTACCAAGTTTGCTCTATTTAAGAGTAAATAAATTGTATTTTAATGTAATAAGTGCAACATAACAAATTATATTAAACAACTACTGTATTTTATACTTTTTCTGGATGGCCAAATATTTAGAACATTTTTAGTTTGTACAATTCCTGCCACTGCCATCGCCTTGAATAAATGCTTGCATCCACTGTCGGTCTTTGGAGGATTCCCTTTGGTACATGATCTCTGAAATAAGATTCTAACCCAACTAGATCAAAATAAATATGTAACTGGTCTGATATATTCATTACAAAATGACTTTACTTTCACATTAACATTTCAGCGTTGTCTTCTTTATTTACTATTATTAGTAG
Source organism: Diretmoides pauciradiatus (assembly GCA_900660315.1). Lineage (NCBI taxonomy): Eukaryota > Metazoa > Chordata > Actinopteri > Trachichthyiformes > Diretmidae > Diretmoides > Diretmoides pauciradiatus. Next base: position 6,627 of record CABFOS010103525.1, read on the forward strand.
TAGTTGTATAGTACTACTATAGTTGTAGTAGTATTAGTACTAGTAGCAGTAGTAGTAGTAATATTGGAATTAGGCCTAATAATAGTAATAATAGTCGTAGTAGTAATAGTATTGGTAGTAATAATAGTAGTAGTAGTAGTAGTAATAGTCATCGTAGTAATAGTGGTAGTAATAGATAGATAGATAGATAGACAGATAGATACTTTATTGATCCCCGTGGGGAAATTGCAGGTACCTCACAGCTCCAGTAAACCAGCAGTATAACACCATGATACATGGCAACAACAACAGTGCAACAACAAAAGTATAACACAACACACACAGTATATAGAGATATATATGTAATATATATATGTATGTGTAATATATATGTATATATGTATGTATATATAATGACACATGGCACATAATTCACATTCACTCAGTCCAGTCCAAGTGGGGGCTGTGGGGGGACTGGACTGTGGAGCAGTAATGTGACTGAAGAAATTAACCTGCACTGACCGCACCAGTCAGCTGCTACAGTTACATTATTTACTTTATACCATCAAAACTACTGTGATTTGAAAAATAAGTTATTATAAAAATGAGTCATCATTATTAAAATGCTTAATATGTAAATATTTCATGTTTATTTTCAGTAATTGTTCAAGTTTTTTCTGAGATTACTTCTTTTCTGAAATTAACTAACTTTAACTGTCTATATTAGACTGTAATGGTCTCTTCTCTATTTTGCACAATATTCATTGTGTCCTTCAAGGAAGTTAGATGATAAAAAATCCAAGGTGTCATGTAACTTAAAATGTCTCTGCTTCTATTGAGAAACATGAGAAAACCCTGAATAAACTCAGTCTGCTGCATAACATTTAACATGTACCCAGCAATCCAAGGCTGTAAGAACCAGTAGCCAATCAGGACTTTATAAGAACCAGTAGCCAATCAGGACTTTATAAGAATCAGTAGCCAATCAGGACTTTATAAGAATCAGTAGCCAATCAGGACTTTATAAGAATCAGTAGCCAATCAGGACTTTATAAGAATCAGTAGCCAATCAGGACTTTATAAGAATCAGTAGCCAATCAGACTTTTTTCAAGGTAGAGTGCAAAAACGTAGATATTGTTTATTTTAATTAAATTAATTTTGTTGTTGAAAACACAGCGTTCCCAGACTGTACATTGTCAGATTATTTGTAAGACTCTGCTATAGTCGATTTTTTTTAAATGTGTCTTGAATAAATGACTTATTTATAACAGCACATTACATAGTCATATTTTCAAATCTCTAATCAGCTTTTAGCACTGACTTAATGTAGGGCCCTATGGAATCTGTGTTATAGCTTTTTTAAATTAAAATAAATAAATTAATGCTGCTGCTGGCTGCACTGGGCCCCCCCCCTCAAAAAAGACACGTGGTCGCTGGCCCCCATCAAAAGATACTTGCCACCGGGCCTAACAACTTTTCTGGGGGAAACCCTGCACACCTGAACCAATGATGGTACAGTATTCATGAAAACGTGAAGCCTCTTAATTGGTTCAGGTGTGCCTGAGTAGAGCTGGAACTAAAACCTGCAGGACAGGGGGTGCTTGAGGACTGGGTTGGGGAGGACTGGCATTGGGAACCACTGAAGTAACTTCATTGAAAGTGCATTTTGGCAGCTTGCAAATCCATTTATCATGCCTGCAGGATTTTGTGGGATGTTTCCGTAATACAATTGTCAGAGGATGAAATAGTAAGCTTCAATACATGAGGTTAATAATGGATTCTAGGCTATTTCCCCCCCATGTTCTACATAACTTGCAGGAAATAGTTTGTCTACCCGTTCAGCTGAGAATACTGTGCAGCCGAGGACTATTTCCAACCAGATGTGAGCTGGATTGATTTGACCAATTCACACTTTTTGGTAAAAGCTGTCACACGACCCAGATCTGATCCTGTTTGTTTGACAAATCAAGGCAGGTGTCTGCTCACAGTACATAGAAAATTTGCTGCAAATGTGGGAACACTCAAGGCTATCAAGTTGACAGATTTAGTACATTTTCCGTGCCTTACTGCATGAATACTGCGATGCACAAGGACTAATGACTAACCTAATTTCTTTACCATTAACTGACTAACTCTTGAAGTTGTGTAAGGATTTATTTTTGAAGGAGTTGAGAAGGCTCAAGCTGTTTGATGTGCTGCCAGATTCCCCCCTCCCTTGTGACTGTCAGACAGGCTTATTTATAGCAGTACCACCGCGGCCTTTCTGTCCACCCACCCGACCTGCTCTAATAACAAACACTCCATTAATCTTACTTGTCTTTATTCTCTCTCTCTCTTGCTTCCCTTGTCTTGTCCGTGTCTTTGTTTGTCTTCTTCATGCTATGCGACACTTATTTCTCCATCCTCTCCTCTCTCTGTGTCTAATCGTTCTTGTAAATGCTGTATTCTTTCGCTCCGCCTCTGTCTGTGTTTTGGTGTTGGGTGTTTTTCATACTATTTAGTGTTATCTCGCTCTGCTCTTGCTCTCTCTCCGTCTGGTTGATAGATGGTGGATTTAAACATGACTCTGCTCTACTGGGCTGTTATCAGAAGCCCTTTGAATACAGTACTATGTCATGCACGTTAGTGTCTCATCTGGCAACCATTACTCTGGCTGTTAGCCAGCACAGTCCCTCAGATAGATTTGGTCCTTTTATCAAGATCGACTGCGAATGCAAAGGCTGCCCCCATCGGCTCTCATGCCCACACACAAGCAGGGCTGCAAACATCGCATGCCAGTTCTCTCTCTCACACACACACTTTCTCTCTTTCTATTTATTTTGATTAATTTACCATTCATTTACCAAGGAAGCTAAATTACTACTTACAGTAATGGTGTGGCAAAAGGTTTCTTAAGGGTAATGGGATAGGGGGAAAGTAAATAAATGAATAAATTACTTCACTGAGAAGACCTGGCAGAGCACCTGTGTGTGTGTGTGTGGTAGATTTAGATGCCTAGTTTCATCTCCGCTCAGTCCCCATTATCGTGAATCAGCTACAGCCGTTGGCCGAGATCTGGGGCCTCATTTTTCAATTTCAAGTAATTATGCACAAATGATGTGCTCGTGACCAAATCCAAGCCAAAGTAGTGATTTATGTACAAGTGTATGCCAAAATCAGCAGACTGCATAGATTCCCCCCTTACTTTCTGTGAAATATTTAAAGCTAAACCTAGTCTGTTGTTATCCAAAGCATTTAACGCTAACCACATTTTCATTTTGTCATTTTTTTAAACATGAACCTACAATAGAGTCTAGGAAAAAGTGAAACAATATTTTTATAATAACACTCCTCTAGGAGTGAGCCTGCTGCTCTTCCAAACACACCACTAGTGTTTTTTCCTTTTCCCTACATGCGTTTCTAGTCTAAAAATGTATCTCCGAGGCCTGACTGCAACATGTACCTTAGTCTGTATGTGTGTGTGTGTGTGTGTGTGTGCATGCATCTGTGTGGCACTGTGGCAGTGTATTATTATTTTCTAGTTTCTTTGTGTGTCATCTGCTGCAGCATTCTCCATGCTCCATCCACAGCAAAGTGAGAGATGTGACTTGATGTGAGTGTGTGATGCTTGTAGAATACGGTAGCTGAGTTGGCTGCAGGACTTATTGGGACACAGATTTGCTTCTCTCTCTCTGACTGTCTCTGAAGATGCTGCTATCTTTCATCATCTAAGCTGACACAGACGTCTTTCACTTTTCTCTTTTCACCCCCTCCCCCTCTGATGTTTTCCCTTTGGTCGCTCAGACTTTCCAGCCTGTATCTCGGCCCTGATTTCAATAAACTGCTAACAGTGTGATTTAGCACGGCAACTCTTAAAGGGTCGAGGCCATTTTATTTGCCACAGCCTCCCTGGGTGATAATGATCTCCACTGTGTTATAAAGTCGGTCTCTCCTTTATTCCTCCCCCTGCATCTTATAAAGCTGCAGAAATGAGTTATGTCCACGGACCGGTTCTTGGATTTGTTATTCCACGAAAACCAGTCCTCATTTCCCCATTCTTTGTTGTGACTGTTAAGCATCTGTGATGGCTTTGTTGTCGACTGGAGAGAGAGACCAGGGCCTGGCTGGTGCCATGGCTCATAGCCTGCCTAATTCACTAAAAACACCTGCTGGCACTTTGATGGAGTTACAGAAAATGACAGGCTTAGCTTAACGTTTTATTCTCGTGACGCCCCAGAATAATGGAAGGGGATTTATTCTGGCATTGCTGATACCTGCTGAATTCATAAGTCCTCCCTCATTTGCCTGTGACTCATGGAGACCACGACAGTAATTACTAATTCATCCAGCCTGCTGTATGGGAAGACATGAATAAAGATCAACTTCATCTGAGAATTACTTTTTTTAACTGCAATATTAAAATTCAATTAAATATTAAAATTAAAGTTTTTCCATGTATTTTGTATCACATAGGCATACATAATATTTGCATAATTGCATGTGATTTGTGATAGCAGAAGTTCTACACGTAGAAAAGATGCCAAATGATATAATGTTGAGCTTCATATCTTCTCATTACACTTTGCACATTGCCAGTTCAGCCATGTCTCGTGTGCAGTGCATTAACTTCAGTCAATTGGCAATAATGTAATAAGCAAATAAGATGCACGCAAACTGGAGGAGCCGATAGGAGAAGGAAGTCATTACAACATAAAAGACATACATACAAAACCAAGACAGTGAGGCAAAAGTAGGAAATAAACTGCTGGGAAAATTGAGGGGGAAAACATGGACAAAAGAAAATAATTATCTATGAGAAAGGAGGCAATTTACTGATTCAATTCATTTTAATTTCATTTTAGGCATTTAGCAGCTTTATCTAGAGCAGAGGTGCCCAAATTCTGCCCTATGAAGGGCCAAAAATTAATCCGGATGGAGCCATGGGTCAAAAAGAAATGTTGATATGTGAAACTACATTACATTAAAATGTAAAAAAATGTTTTACCCCAATTGTACATATCCAATTCCCCCCTGCCAGTCGCAGCTCCGCCCCTTCTGAGTGAGACTAGCACATGCCTCCTCCGACACATGTGAAGTCGCCAGCCGCTTCTTTTACACCAGTCGGCGAGAAGTTTCGCCGGGAAGGCGTAGCGCGTGCGGAGGAACACGTTATCCTCCCCAGTTCCGCTCCCCGCCGAACAGGTGCCCCGACCGACCAGTAGGAGGTGCTAGTGCAGCAACCAGGACAAATCCCCATGTCCGGCTTCCCCACCCGCAGGTGCTGCCAATTGCGCTTGTAAGGACGCCCAGCCAAGCCGGTAGCAACCCCAAGGATCGAACCTACATCCTCAGGGTTGGTAGGCAGCGTAATGTACTGCTACACTACCTGGGTGGCCCCGGACTCATCTTTTATCAGTTGACTCATACATCAAACC